>CAKNYM010043281.1:0-45059 GCA_932195095.1 Andricus curvator
CCTCCACTCCATAACACAACACCGCCCAAACCAACGCATCAAACATAAAAAAAAACTCTCAATCAAACTCTCCAATCGTTATTTAATAATATACTGGTATGAAAATAATACAACCCTTATATCAATTATTGCATATCAGAATTTTCACTTTTGGACTTGAGATTTTACATAACTCTTTTGTATTATTTATAGTTCTGTTTTGTATTAAATACTAAAATGATTGTAAACTTTATTTAAATGCAGTAATGTCCTCCATTTACCTAACTAATTGGGTAAATTTTAAAGAACAAATTTTCTTCGTGTATGAATAAAAAATAGTCACGTTTCTGAGATAAAAAAAGCTGGTTAAGAAATTCTTTTTCTCATAAAAGTTGAGAGAGATTTCATGGTTAGAAAATATGACTTGCCTTACTATGCAGTAGACGCTTAAATAAAACATGACAAAATATTATCACCTAATGATTAAAAAATTTAATTCTTATTTATTTGAGAATAAATGAGTGAATTCAATGTGATTATAAAACTCATTATAGTCTGCAATTTTAATTATGAAATTTTAAAACTGATGCATATAAATTATTGCTGTTGAGATTAAAGTGAAAAATTCCTTTTAATTCAGATGAAAGATTCTTTGGAAATGTAATTTATATATCACAAGTAGATGTAATTTTGATAGTACAAGAATTTTAATTTTATATTGAACAGAAATGTTTAATTATTGTCGATAGAAGCATAACCGATAAATGGAATTAGTGACAGGAGAATTGATATCTTTTTCTGAAAGCTTCAATTACATGCATGGTAATAATCTTTCAATACTTTATTACGTGCAACGTGATGCTCTTAGATAAGTGGTTCTTGTAATAACATAATTTTATATCAAACATAATGAACAGAAGTGTCATAAACACAATACTCTGGCACTGAACTAAAAGTTTTGAACAGAAAGCACTGATTTACTTTCGCTCTCATAATCAGTTCGTGTTTTTTATCTCTTATACAGAAAATTATATTTCGTGTCCTAATTTTTATACAGCTGATATATTCTCGGATATGTTCCTTAATCTTTTAATTTTATCGACCACAAATTTGAAATAGTTCAATTTTAAATGCTATAATGCGTTTGAGTTAAAATTCTTTAAAGTTTAAATGCTTAATTTAAAAGTTGTTAAGTTTTAAATTCTTTAAATATAAAATTGTTTGGTTTTGAATTTTTATAAGGTCCTGGATAACGTGCATAAATTTACCAAATTTTTCTGTTAAGATATCGATCGTTTCTTGTATGAAAATTAGCCTGGTAAATTAATGATATTACTGCTTGGAAATTACGCTGGAAACACCAGTTCCCGTTAGATCACTGAAGTTAAGCAGTGTTGGGCGCGGTTAGTACTTGGATGGGTGACCGTCTGATACTACTGCGTTGCTGTTGGCGGTGGTGGGTGTGGTGAGCCCACACTTGTAGTTATTTACTACAAGAAACTATCCACCTAGAAACACTACCCGAATCGGGTAGTGTCACGCTTACCCCTTGAGGCTCGCCGAAAGGGAAATGGCTTAATGGTATATAATGCGTGCGTGCAGACGTAGTTCAGATCATTCTCTTTTTAGTGTTTCCACTTTTGTTGCAAGTGCAAATAGTTTCACACTTTTAAATTGTTATTTTATAACTTAAAATAAAACGTTCACTAATCAAGCATTTTAATCTAACAGTCTTAAAATTAAAAAAGTTTATTATATAAAAATTTCACAATTTTTAATTGAAAACGATAGCAAAAAAATTAATTTCAGATTGAATTTATTTAAAGCGCTAATTGCATAATTGCAGATTTGATTGAGTGATACGTGATTAATAGGAATATTTCCAAAGTTATGAATATCACGTTTCCACGGTTTGGATATTATAGTATATAAAATTCTAACTTGAAAACATATACACCAGAGTCCCTCTATAGTAGCCGTCTCGGGGGTACTCTTTATCACTTCGCACTATCTCGGGATTCAAACAAACCGTTCTTCTTCACTTTCTTTCTTGTGGCTTTTGATAGCGCCAAACCGTAAACATCGCAACTCCGCTGACCTAACAAACGCCTCCCTCTCGTTCCCTTGGACCGCCTTTTCTCTTGTAGAGGGAACTACTATAGAGGGACTCTGGTGTATATTGAATTATACAATATATACATATACAATATTGTAAGATTAAAAAATGATTAGTGACAAATTTAAATCATTTGAAAAATTACAAATTCATGAGGAGAGCCTATTGAAAGAGTAGCGTTTTTAAACGAAAAACGTTAAAAATTGAAAATTTTAATTTTAAACTTTCTTTTTTGAAGGTACAGAGTTCAAATTACACATCCTTTTCAATGAAAAAGAGTTCAAGTAGAAATATCCGAGTTTCAAAATAAGTTGAAATTGAACAATCTGTAAAATATATTTAAATTTTTTGAATTTCCAAGCTAATTAATTAATATTTGGTCGTTTGTGAATTTGGAAGCTAATAAATTTCTAGACCATTCAAAGTACAAAAACCTGGATTTCAATATGGGAGTATCTAAAAATAATATTTATGTCTAGGTCCAGGGCCGCCTATACATAAGGGCCGTCGGGGCCGCGGCCCGGGGCCCCCACAAAACTATTTAATAACAAACCCCTAAAGGCGGCCCTGTCTAGGTCTAATGTCTTTATATAAAAAAAAAGTCCGGCTATTTGTACCAAATATTCGGTACAAATAGTCTCTTTTCTAGGTTCGTATATGACCTTTAAAAGTATTTAAAAATTATAATGATCGTTTGTAGAGAATAATGATTAATTTCATTACAATTGAAATCAATCAAAATATAAATGGTTTCTTTAAAAAATTAGAAATGAGTTGCAATTCGAAAAAATATGGAAAATGCATGGAAGTTTGAAATCAAATTCTTTAGCAGCTCTGGTATATAAAATTGCAGGTTGTATAGAAGCAAAACAAAACTGCAATTAGAATCTGGATTTTTCTGATTAGTTTTTTCGATGAACTTCTAGGAAAAAATTGCATACGGTTTTTAGATTAAAAACAAATTGCAGGACAATTACAAGACATTTCACGCCAAAGAAGTTGATCGATATGGGAGGTATGACGTCAAACTGCGATGTAACTTGAACATTTTAAATTAACCTTTGAATTCTTCCTGAGAATCAGCTGACAAAGCGTATTTATGAAATATAAATTGAGTAATTTATAAGGTCAAGGACGACAGAGATTTAATCAACTCAGATAGGTGTTTACTATTATCCTTATGATGTCGTATACGAAATCATCGATGGATTTTCGAAGATCATTAATTTACGGCTCTGGAGGATTCTCATAAATTTTGGTTTATGTTAGGACGTTCCTTATGGAATATTTAACTCCAGCTATTATAACAGATTTTTCGATAATAATAAATTTTTGTAAATATATGGAATTCACATTTTGTATTTAATACATATTTCGTTATTTCATTCGTTTTGATTTGGCTCCCTACTTTTATTTATTTTCAATATTTAAAATGCATGTTTTCTATTAAAAAAGTCTAGAACAGTTTTCATATGAAAAACTTGTGTTACTAGTTATGCAAAAATGTCAATTACGAGGTATTTTTTATACGAAATCTTTCTCGTTTTTCTTCAATCAAGAGGTCAACATGTGTCTACAAGGCGAACTACTTGCCAGGTTTCATAAAATGAGTTCCAAGATTCTTAACGAAATAAAATTTTTTGCTTCATTGTGTAATTTTGTTCTTTACTTGTTAATATTCTATTAAATTTATCACGTCAATATGATTAATGGTACTGTTATTTTCAGTCTCAATACAATCCTAATTTGAAGAACGTTTTAGACTTTGTAAGAATAATCAATAAAATCTGTAAATAATAAAAAAACAGTAATATTCATAAAAGTTTTTAGTGTAAACAATACAACATTCTTGCACCGCATATTAGCACCTAATCCAGATTTGATATCGACTGATGCAAATTGCATTATATTATTGTGCATTAGATGTTGGCCTCACATGGCGGACATGCTAGCAAGGCAATGGGTTACGAATTCCTTCAGGTTGCGAAATCACTATGCCCCACAATATTCACAGATGCGTTTATATGTGTAATGATTTTTGATTGACTCTTACGAAAATCTAGGGCAAAATGCAACAATAATTTTATGTATGGATGATAAAGGTGTGAAAGTTGAACGAAAAGTGAAAGCTATGTAAAGAATGTATTTTCTAATAAAATTTTACATATTAATGTAATTTTGTTTCCAGCTCCCACAGTTTTGTTCGGTACCCAAAAAAATGAACATTTTTTTTTAAATTGGTTCATATTTACACGTTCTCACTTAGTGAATGCGAAGAGTTCATATTTTTGTTTCACTTGCTTGTTTATTGTTTAAACAATTTAAAATTGATTAGATACAACTTTTGGCAAGAAGAAGCTAGAAAAACGCATTATTCTGCTAATTTTTGAACAAGTTCTATTGCTCTCTTTCTCTCAATTTGTACTTTTTGAAACTTACTGCTAATCGTTTAAGCCTTTTTTTGTTTATTTAACAATTTTTTTCACAGAATACTTCGAATTCATGATACTTCTTAAATGCTACGATCAGGTTAATCAATTTGAAGAGTCAAAGTATTGCTCCAGTTATTTTTGTATTGTTTAAACACTTGATAATAGATGAAAATAATGTAATTAGGCCATAGCTTTCAGCAAATATCATTAGTTTGCAATATTTGTAAATTTTCAGGATTTCATAGGGAATCCTTAAAATTGCATGCACGCGTCTGTCTGTTTCTCAAATCACCTAAAAAAAACTAATGAAGCTATGACCCTGAAGTTTTTTTATTCGCTCCATAGTGACCACTCTGTAGCGTAAAAAATGCTGAGAACCTTGTCAAAATTCTGCTTCCTATTTAAATTCCACATCTGAAAAATAAAAAAAATAAAGATAATTTAGTTATGTATTTAGACCCAGGGCTATGCTGCAAGCTTTTCTTTCAGTCCGATTTTCCTTTGCGATGGCTCAAATAAAAACTCTTGGCATATAGAATTAGGATAAAATTTGGTATGTTATAATTTCCTCTTTTTTATGTCAGTGGTTTACTAATAAAAAAAATACGAAAAATACAATTTATTTAAATTTAAGCCTATACACCTACGAAACCATTACTTAAGTTCCCTTGCTGAACTCTTCTCGGACTGATTTTTATACATATTTTTGGTCAACGTTTATTATTGGTAGCATTTTTTGTACTTAATGCAAAAAAATTGCACGATTAACTTCAAAACCAGTGTCACAAGTCGCTTTATGTAAGATTCTATTTCTTTTGCAAGAGTAGAGAATCAAGTTCCATAATGTAAGATTGCTTCGACTGCTTTGAAATATTTAATTGTATACGTCTAATAATTTATATGCATTGCATTTTTCGTATTATTATTTAAACTTATTTTGTGCAATATTTTGTTCTCATTTGCCAAAAACTGATCAGGCGCGGATCCAGAGAAGGGATTGGGGGGGGGGGGCATCCAATAATTCTCCTTCCCCATCCACTCTCAAGGGGCGGTTACTAATAATTTTAAAAATATTTCTTCGCTTTGAATTTGTATTATAAACTATGTAATTATATTAATCAGGAATGTTATTGACATAATTAACAAATGTTAAAAAAGAAACTATGTTTTTATATTTACAAGCAGCGTCTGGTATGTCATGGTATAATCATTATTCAACAAGTATAAAATATTCATAAGATTTTCGAAGTCGAACATAAACTATAAAAAGATTACTTTTAAACAGCAAGATTTGGGCGTCTATTTCCACTCTTTGCGATATTCGTATTCCCGGTTCAAATCTGGGCTGAGGCAGATTTTTTCTTGTTCTTAAACAATTATTCGTCTGAAGTAATCGTTTTAACGAATCAAAATTTGTATTAATTGTAAATGCACGATATTACTTTCAATGCCCTAAATTGAAGAATGAATCAACAAATTTATTCAAAATTATATCATTTTAGGCAATTTTAAGTTGGAAACATTAAAAATTTAAAGTTCACAATTTTTTTTAATTGAACACTTTTTAAATTAGAAGTTGAATTATTTTAATTTTAAGTCGTTGCAAATGAATAACTGTTCAATTGTTATTTATACATCAAAATTTGTTTTGAAATCTTTTAAAACATTCTCTTAAAACTATATTTTTTTACTAAAAAATCCCCAGGAACATCTTATTTTACATTTTTTGGAATCTTTACAAATTTTATATTATTTTTAAAAAATTTTCAAAACTTCTGAATATCTTTTTAAATTATTCGACTTTTTCCTCAAACTTTTAATAAATCCTGCGAAATTACAAAAATTGCCTTAAAATTTTCCAGAATATTATTTTCACAGTTTTGGAAACCGTTTGAAATCTTTCTAAATATTGTCTTGAAATTAATTTTTCAAAAAATAAAATCATTTTCAATTTTTCAAGGAATTATAATAATTTTTCTATTATTCTGAAACCTTTTAAAATGCTTCTATATTTTTCGTTTGAAATGTTCAAAAATCTACATTTTGTCTTACATTTTTTAACATGTTTTTAAGTTCTAAATTATTTCTGAATTTGTTCAAAACTTCTAAATATCTTTTAAACTTATAACAATTTTTTCCAAATTTATAACTGTTTAGTTTTTATTTATTCATCAAAATTTTCTTTTATTTTAAAATATTCTTAAATATTCTATTAAAATTAATTTTTCAACAAAAAAATCATTTAAAATTTTCCTCAAATTACTCGAATTTTTTCTAAATGAATACATTTTTATCTGCATTTACACATCAAAATTCAATATTTTCACTTACAAATAAAAATTTTTGGAATTAGAACAATTAAAATTAATATTGTAATGTTCAAAGTTTAAGTTTAGCTCTCCGAAATTTTAACGATTCAAGGCTTTCTGTTTCAAACAATTCAGTTTCAAATTGTTTATTTGTGAATATTTAATTTGTAATTGTTCATTTCTAATGAACAGTCAAAAATTGCTGACTATTAAAAAATTGTTCTTTTTCTTGGTTAAAAATTTTCAAATTGAATTAGTTAAAAATGGTATATTTTAGACTGAAACAACCGATAGTTTATAAAGTTTGAATCGGAAGTTTACATTTGATTAGTAACTACCAAGGCTTTGCAATTGAAAGAGTTCAATTTTTAATGTAAAAATCTGTAAACTGTTTAATTTTAACAAATTCAGAATCGCCCTATAAAATCAATCAATTATTATTGTTCAATTTCGAATACACGAACTACAGTTCAATTTTTAAAATCATTAATTAAAAAACTGCATTTTAAAATTCTTTTAATTGAAAATGTACCCTTAAAAATGAAAATCTAAAATGGAAAATTTTGATAGTAAAAGATTTTAGAATTACACATTGTAAACTGAATGATTTCATAATTGAAAAAGTTAACAATTCAATTTAGCATTAGAAAAAAAGTTAATATCAAACTTATTTTAAATTGCATTATATATCTTGAGATATGAGAATTGTCATATTTCAAGTGATTGGATAGATTTTTCTTCTAAAAACTTGTAAAAATCCCGGTCAAAAAATAAATTCACTGTCATTTCCCGGTCTCAAAAAATTCCCGGTCATTTCTCGGTCCAGCCACCGCCCTGAATTATGATATTTCAGAATATAATTATGCTGCTTGAATGATAATACGTATTTCGTGCTTGGTGGCTTAACAATTTTTCTTCAAATAAAATATTAAAATAATATATAGTTCAATAATTCTAACATTGAAGTCTTTTAATTGCATTTCTATTCAATATTTTAAAAATATTTATAAATTCCAAAATAGTAAGCTTTCTCCGAAGTTTTTTTCTTCTTTTTAAAAGTATTTTTAGACTTTTACGTTATTAGTTTTTTTTTAAAATTAAACTAATTTTTCCATTTTTAAAATGCACTGTCTTCTGATTTTTAGGCCTTATTTTTTCAATTTTTGCAATTACTAGTTGATTTTCGCACTTCTTTATTTCTTGGTGTCAGCTTGAACTTTTGGTAACATAAAGGCAAACATTTTCTTTTTATAATAAAGCCAAGAATGAAGAATCTCGGAAAAATTTATCTTTTGTTCTATTTCAGAAATAAAAACATTGAACTCCATATTATTCTTGAATTTTTTTCGAAAAACGTCAGATCAATGTTTATTCAAGTACGCACATATTTACTGAAATATGAGATAATTGGATTTATATTCGATATAAAGCATACCTTCCACTTAAATTCAATATTAAATTAATAAAAAAATAAAGTCGCATTAAAATAGCCAGAATGCAGAAATAAAATACGTAACATTATTGATGTTTTCTGTGATCCTTACATTTCATTAACAATATTTTAAGTTTTCAAAACTTAGCTATTGTGACCAAAACAATCGTAACAGTCTAAGGGCGCAGTCCCATGGAGGTAGATTAGTAGAATAGTGGAACAGTTTTGACGAATGAGGTGCGACTGCTAGAGCTTGTGCAGGCACCTAATTGGTCAAAACTGTTCCACTATTCTACTAATCTAGCTCCATGGGACTGCGCGCTATCTCGCAAAACGTAAACACATTATGAGTAGAGTAGTGGAATAGTTTTGACCAATCTGGTTTTTGCAAATACTCTGACAACCACATCATTGGTCAAAACTATTCCCCTATTCTACTAATCTACTACCATGGGACTGCGCCCTGAGTTCGCTCCCTTTTCGCCTTAAATGGTTATTCACAATAAAATTATGTCTCTTGCATCCCTGAGAGAATTCGAAACCCTGATTGCTTGCTAGAATTACATAGTTATGGAAATCTACATTGGCAAGAGTTATAACAACATTGTTTGTAACATTGATATATGTATATAGTGAACTTCAATTATCTGATTAAAAAAATTCGAGTCCCTGAATTTTTGTGTGATGTCAAACGATACCTTATGATGAGATACCAATCACAGACAATTGTTACCTTGAGATAAACTTTGGTTTACAATATATGGCAGGTCAAAGTTCATTAGGAAATTACCATACCTGCTTCAAAGTACGTTTTTTATACAACTTTGATAACTCAAAATTACTTACCCTAGCGTTTTCTGGATGGCTATAAATAACTATAACCTGAAGTCAGATTGTTAAAACTAAAAACGACAGATCATATCAAGAAAATTATTTATGGTCTACCGAAAAACTATCAGACTAAGCAATTTTAAGTAACCAATCCGAGTTTTGCGAGGTGGAATTCAGTCACGTATATTACTCCGTACACTTCACGCGTAAAAATCGCGTAATAACGCGTATGATGCACAATAATGCGTAATAACGTGTAATAACACGTGATATGTAGTTTAATTTTAAGGTCCTCATAAACTTATTGATTTTTCAATTAAATTTTTTTTGCAATAATATATAAAAATATATAGTGACAAAATTAGCAATTGAGCTCTCGGATTCAATAACTCGCCCGACAGTCGAAAACGCTGAAGCGTTGGTTGTCTGGTCTTTATAAAGAAAAATTTAAGCATTAAGCATCCCTACAGTATACTTTGTATTTATACCAAGTTTTGAACAGTTTAAACAATATTTGGCCGAGTTATAACGATTTATGTTTTAATCACTTATTGATTTTCAGAAAAAAGTGCAGTTTTTATTACATCCTCATCCGGAGAAGGTATTATATTTGTGTAAAATTTGACCCCCCCCCCCCGGTTTTTGTCAAATATCTACGTTTTGAGACCCCCTGAACCCAAAAAAAAGGTTTTTACAAAATGTCTGTCTGTAGATTTTTAGTTTGTTAGCACGATAACTTTCAAAAGAATTAACCTATGGGATTGGACTTTGGTATACCCTTCAAGTGTACTAAATTGAAGGTCAGATTCGTTAGAAGGGCCATTTTGGATGGAAATTCAAAAAGTGAGCACATTTTGAAAATTTTTAAGAACACTTTTTTTTTAATATATAAAAATTCTATGGACGGATATAAATAGTAATCAAAAAGGCGAACAAAAGAATCTTATGGCATTTTGCGATAAAATGAAAATTTTCAGAGTTACAGCATTTTCAAAATCCAAAAGAAGAAACGAAAATGAACATTTTCAGCCAAACAACGCACGATACGAAAAAAAGTCACGACTAGAAAAATGTTTTTTTTGCACGCCCTACAAAATTATCATAACGACTTTTCGAATTTTCTCAAAAAATCGAAAATTCACATTTTTATTGCACAAAAAATAATGAAATATGAAAAATTTATTTTTACGGTCAAACTGGGGAAGGTACGACAAATTATGATGAAACAAAAACTGTGCACTCAAAAAAGATATACAAATTTCTTATTGGTCACTATTTGATAGGATGTGTAGCTTTTGTTTTATTCGTAAAAAATAACATTAACAGTGAAAGAATCTGCCCGATAAGTGGGCACATTATCATCAAAACTTTGCTTATTTAATTTCTTTTTCATCTCGCATGTGGGTTTTCAAAATATTTAATTTTTTTCATGTTCTCAATACTATTTCTAACGATTACAACAATAAAATAACTATCATTATTGCTCATGGTACTTGAAAATTTGTATTTTTACATTCTCATCCAGAGAAGGTATTAAGATTTGCGTAAAATTTGACGCCCCCCCCCCCCCCCAATGGGCAGGGGTTGAGACCCCCTGAACCCAAAAGCACCAATCATTTCAATAATTATTTAAAAATTTATCACATATATGTTCCAAAAACGACTTGGGTACTTTCTTTCTCCCGTTTTCAGATAGTTGGAAAAAATCTTTCTGATTGTATGATTTATTAGAAAGATACGGATATATACGCTGAAGTAAAGGAATTCCCTTCTTCATTTTAAATCAAATACAAATTTAGTCCTTTTTATCTGAAGAAATATTGGAAATATGGTCGTTGCGAAGCGCGACGACCAAATCGCGCTCAAACTTTTGGGTTTCTATTATACGATGAACAGAAACGAGCGTGGAGCGCGAGGTTTACGTGATTTTTAAACCAAAAATAGAGCGCAATAGAGAATGGGTTCCTTGAAGTCGATAGAACCTTAAGTAAATAAGTTCTTCTTTTTATGTAAAACTGACATAATTAAACAAAAATCAGGTCATAACGATGAAGATCACTCAGAGAGTATTAGCCTGCGAAGAGCGCAATAGCGAGCTCACGAACTGCGAAAATCTAGAGGAACCGAGCTTAAAGCGTCAGGCAAATGTGTTCGAGCGTGTAACGCGAGATGAATACCTAATCAAGCGCGAAGCGCGAGACCCAACTGGTGCGCGCCCTAGGCGCGCTCAAACTTGCGAGCGAAGCGCGCGATGAGAATGAATTTTAAATTTTAATAAATTTTTTTTTAATTTCTAATTTTTTTATTATTAAAACTAATAATCGAAAAAATATAAATAGCAAAAAGTTCTGTATTGTAGATAGATAAACGTTTATTTTTCAGACTGCTGACCTTAAAAAATTGACTGGCTTACACTTCCATTTTTTTACAGAATTTTCTTAAAACTAACCCTTAAAAATAACATCCTTCCACACCTTATCTCTAACGCCGCTCGCTCTTATCGCATTGCCTTCCTCGCCTCGCACGCATGTCCCTACTTTCTTGCTTTGCCTCGCATTACCAAACTCTGCCTCCGCGGCTAATCCCTAATACTTATCTACTATTTAAAATATTTACGTTTACTTATATTTACTTCCTCCTCTATTTACTTCCTCCTCTATTTACAATCTTTCCTGTTCCATTCCTCTTCCTCCTTCCTTCTCTTCTTCTCCATTTTACCCAATACTCCCTTCACCCATGCTACTGCCCTTTCGTCCCCCCTTTCATGCATCAATACCTCCACGTTTATCCCACTCCTTTCCACCTCTACGCACTCCTCCAACCAGTGCTCCACTCTTGCCTCCCCCTTCCCACATAGTTTACACATCCTCTTTTCCCTATCGAGCCAGAACCTATTAAAACCCTCCATGCAGCCACATCTCATCCTCGCTATAAGCTCCTGACTTCCTTTCTCTCCTTTCTCAAACAAATATTGCGCTCTCGCCCTTGGTATAATCCACACATAGTTCCCATTAAACCTTGCCTCTCTTATTCTCTCTTTCCTTGCTGTCTTCTCTCTCTCCATGCTGTTTTTCTTAACCAACTCATTTACCTTCCTTCCTTCCTCATGCATCCTTCTCACTTCATCCATCTGCAGTCCATTCGTTCTAAAATACCTTTCTCTTTCAACCTCCATCTTCCCACCCCCTCTCCTGTTCTCCTTCTCCCACCTGCACTCCCTAAACAGCTTACTTCCCCCCTCTTCCAAAAATTTCTCCTCATATTTACACGCCCAACTCCCCGCTACAATGCCTACACTCGTTCTCCCCGTCTCCCTCCTGACAATATAATTAGGCGTGTTCCTTGCCAGCCCCAGTGTCCACTTTACATACCTCTCCTGTGTGTTATTTACCACTTCGCTTTCCTTCCACCCCCACACCTCTACTCCATACAATAGCACACTCATCACTAGTGAGTCAAACAATTTCATTCTCCTTCCAAAATCATCTGCGAATAACTTCTTTCCCAACCCCCACACCTGCCTCATCACCACATTTGCCCTCCTCACTCTCTCTTTCATGTGACCATCCACTTCGCCATTCCTCCGAAACAAGAAGCCCAGGTACACAAACTCTTTCACCTCCTGCACCGCCTTTCCCTTCCACTTCCACTCCCCTTCCTTATCCCTTCCACCTACTTTTCTGAAAACCATAACCTTGGACTTTTTCAGCATTCAGTTCTAACCTGTTCTTATCCAGGTGTCTTCTCAACCTCTTCATCATTTCCTTTGAGGCCTCCTCGCTTTTTGCCAACAACACTATGTCATCTGCTTACGCTAGCGACCAAATTCCAACCCCTCCTATCCTGACTCCTCCTACCACTCCGGCCTCCAGCTTACTTTCCATATCCGCAATTAAAATCGCAAAAAGCGTTGGGCTAAGCGGACACCCTTGTCTTAACCCCCTATCCATGCAGAATCCCTCCAAAATGCCCTGTCCTCCTCTTACCTTGTCTTTGGTCTCTTCATATATCTCCCTTACCCTCTCGATCAGGCCTCTCTCCACTCCCCTATCCTTTATCGCCTCCCACAACCTCCCCCTATCCACCGACGGAAACGCGCCTTTTGGATCCACAAAAAACGCGTACACTCTCGACCCCTTCTTCGCGAATTCTCTATGCACCACGTGCTGCAGAACGTAGATATTGTCGATAGTACTCATACCTGCCCTAAAGCCCGCCTGCGACTCCGGCAATATTCCTTTCCCCTCGACATCCTTCCACAGCCTCTCCGCCACCGCCATCGCGTATACTTCATACGCCGTATTCATTAGCGTAATCCCTCTATAATTTTCCTGCCTATCCCTATCTCCTTTCTTATACAGAGGTACTATTAACCCTTCTCTCCACCCTCGTGGGAATCCCTCCCCTCCATACTTTCTTCACTACCTTCTTCAGCCTCTCCCTAACCTCTTCAGTACTAAACAAATATGCTTCGTTCTCTACCCCATCCAGCCCTGCTGATTTTGACCTTCTCAACTTCCTTATCTATTTCTCTATCTCCTCGTCATTCAACTCCTCCATCTCTGCCTCCCCCGTTCTTCTACTCCCATCATCTCTCTTCCTTGAATCTGAGCCCTGAAATGATAAGTTCTGTATTATTATTATATACAAACCTATATTTAAAACAAATTAATTCTTCGAATTTGAACATTTACATTTATAGAGATCCAGGGTTAATAAGTCATAGACCTTGCTGCCGTTCTCTAAATTTCGATTCTTAGTCAACTATACAAATAATTTTCCTCATTGAAGCTTCTGAAAGCTAGTCAATATTATTATTTGCTGTACACGTTACATCAAAGTTATAACTTTTTATGAACAAAATCGTTAAATAATTCTCAAATTCCACATCATCACGTGAAAAGAACTAGCTTCTTTGATCGACTTTATTTAATACTGCCCTCATTTTGGCATTGGTGAACATAACAAAAGTAGGGGTTCCCATTTTGAAAAAATCACTTTGACCTTCAAATAACCTTGAAAATCGAATTCACGGTCAAGGTCAATAGAACCAGTAGTTGGCCCTCTCTGCTCCCTTCAAATTTTGGCTGAAACATTTTTCTATATCCAACCAAAATTCTGAGTTATTTCCCATAATAGATTGAAATGTTCCACCCTGTATATATATACAGGGTGATTCTTTTATCTTGAGACATCGAAATATCTCAAGAAATAGGCATCAAACGAAAAAAATGTCCCCAGTAAAAACTTTTTATTTTCAAGGGGGAAAAGTGACCCCGCAAAAATCTACCCCACACCTCACACCCTGGGGGCGGGAGGAGGGGGGTGGGGCGGTGGGTTAGTTTGAAATTTCAAATGGGAACCTATATTTTTTATTACAGATTCAGATTCCTCATGAAAAATACGTATTTTTCATTTGAAAAGCTTTTTTCTATTTGCGCGAGATGGCGCTGCATTGGCGAAAAATTACCTTGTTGACTGTTCAAGGATTGCGCTTCCAAATGAAAGATGAAGTAGACAAAGAGTCGGTTTGTTTGGGTTGATTTGTACAGGTTGGTTTGTTTGCGTTCGTTGTGTTGCTTATGTTAAAAAAAATAAAATAAAAATGTTAAATGTGCTTTTCAATGTGCTCCAGTTTTAAGAACTTTTTCAGCACCGTGCTCCTGGGAGCAGGACGTTTAGGCGCGGCCGTTTGGACCATGATCCAATCCAGACAAGGTCTAGCCACGCGCAATTAAAAAAAAATGCAGCCAATCAGCAACGATACCAGCTACACCACCATATTGAATAAATGTACAGCTGGTGGCTATGTTGAATAGTAACCAAGATGGCAGTGGAGCTGCCCTACTGAAAAAGCCTACATAGTAAACTACAAGGGAACCTATGTGGGAACCCATATAGGATTCTTTCTTGAATTTCTGTCTCAAATTACGATCTGAGAGAGGATGGGAAATATTTTGTGGGTTTCGACATGGGTTCTCATATGAATACCGTTATGGAAATTTATGAATTGCTCCTACATGAAATCCCATATGGGATTATAACTTCTTTCAAATGAAATATGTTTTGGAAGTTTTGGGTGCATAGTTGGCAATCTCAAAAACCCCCAAAAAATACTGCGCTGCCGTAGCTCTCATAGAAAACCACTGCGCACTTCCTAAATATTAATTGCGAACCCATCCATGTAGGAACCTTCATAAAAACACATAATAAGAACCCATATAGATGCCTATCCTATATTCCTATCTCAAATCGTAATTTGAGACAGGAATTCAAACAAGGATCCCATATGGGTTCCCACATAGCTTCCAATGTAGTTTACTATGTAGGCTTTTTCGGTAGGGTGGTATTCGCGAGTGACGAAAATGGACCGTTTGTCGGCTAGACCTTGTGTGGATCGGATCATGGTTTGGACGCTGCCATTTTGACGCGTGACGTTTAGCCGCGGGACATTTAGGCGCGGGACGTTTAGGCGCCGGGACGTTTAGGCGCCGGGACGTTTAGGCGCCAGGACTTTTAGGCGCCGAGCCATTTAATTTTACTTGCGTATCGATTATGAATGTAGGGGAAACTAGGAAAAAGTGTGTTAATTTTAAGAGTATGTTAGTTCATCACTCATGTGAGTCATAAGAAAAACGAGAGAGGTTAGGAAAAGTACCTGAAGGTTGTTTCTTTAAAACATTGAGAGGAATTAAATAATGGATTTTGTCGAACTTTTTTGAAGATAAATAGTTAAATTAATAGTAGGGTCTTCCCACAGCGTAAATTACTATTCTTAATAATGTACTATAAATTGCGCGGAAAAAAGTGAATCGTTAGAAGAACTCTCTAAACCATTAGCTCTAACTATTTTAAACTGAAGCGCAGCTTTTCGTCGGTGCATTTTGTTAATATTACTATTTTGTGTTTAGGTGAGTTAAACTGACTTTTTAAAAGAGTAGGATAAACAATTTCAAATAGTAGGATGCAATGCACCACTTGGTAACCGTCACACTGAGCGAAATGAACATTTACTATTTGTGTAGTAATTACTTCTGTGAAGAGTAACTTTGCCAATTTTGCATTGTAGCGCATATATGTATATGTATATATGCACTGTACGCATTCTACAAACGATTTATAAATAGATTAGCTCGAAACTTTTGACAACAAAAATGATGTAAAATGTCGATCGATTAGAAAAGAAAAAAATTCTTTGATATATGATTAATGAACTTAATTTACGATTATTCTTACACAATTGCACGCACAGAGACTCACAGATGTGATCGCACGCTCAAAAGCTTTGAAAAATCGCCCCCGCTGGGGAATTAAAGAATTAAAGAACCCTACCTAACTACCTAAAACCCGTCCTAAAACCTCAATCTAGCGCACGCATTAGTCAAGTGAGCTACGGAACCGCTTAGATTTTTTCTGACAAACTCTTGGTCAAGCGTTTTCTCTGAGGAAGACGTGGCCAGCTAAGAAATATATGTGTCGTGCTCAGTTTCATCAGTAATTTTTTTTATACATATCATATACTAATAGGTAGGTTAAAAATCTTCACATATAATTTTTCTAATTAATCTCTAACAGAAGATATCTGTGTAATATTTTGTAACGAACTTGGGAAAAATATTTTGCTTAGAAGTATTAACTCACACAGTAAATATATTATTTCATTAATTTATATGTATTATTATGAAATGATTCAATTTTAAATTTACAAAAAGTACATATTTTGTATTATTGAAAATTAAGAGTTGAAAAATTGTTTTCGAAGGAAATTTTTTGAATTTGTAATTTTATTTTATAATCATCTCACTTTCTTGAAAAGGCAACATTCACTTACATAACTGATATATAAATAAAAAATAGTTGTTCCCGGAATCCGCTTTCGCATTACTTCAGGAACACGGGTTATAGGCATTCTACGCCGCGCTTCGGCGTCCCGCTATGTTTCCAACCTGGACTTCTTTTTCTTCTCCTTTCCACCCAACCAAGATGCACACATCGTCCTCATTTGTGCAGTGGTACCACACATCGGGCTCGTCGGCCTTCGGCATTCTAGTTGAGTGTAGTCACTTATTGTCGTCGTTCGTCAGGCTTCTTCATCGAAGCTGCCTCCCTGAACGACGCACACCTCATCGTCCCCGGCAGATGGTCGGTCCCGGGACTCCCTTCCTTTGTGGCGCAGAGGTAGCACTGTGGCGTGCCTACGCACTCCGCAGCCCTATGGCCCTCTTTGCCGTATCTCCTGCACGCTCTTGTCCGGTTCGGACCTTTGCAATTTGCCGCCATATGACCGAAGTCAAGACAATGGTAACAGCGTAGCACCTCCGTCTTTTTCCGGACTCTACAGGACATCCAACCCACCTTAAGAAGTCCTGTCCGGATGAGTCGCGATGCCAGGGTGTCTCCCAAAGGGCCTCCTCGTCATACACACCTTGAGAATTTCTGGATCGACACCTCCAAAGTGGTGGCATTCCGCCTCCGTCACCTCCTCCACGTCGGTCGTCGTGTCCAAATCCAGGACCTCGACTTCCGTGCGTGGGACGAGCTCTCGCACGGAGTTTCCTGAGCCTACCGCCTCCCTGATGGCAGACGAAAGCTTTAACCTGCCGTCCGCCGCAGGTCCTACCTCGATGAGGACCTCTCCTTTCCTCGTCTCTCGGACACCCTTGATTTTGACACCAAGGGTGTCCGGTTGAACCTTCTTTTTGAGCTCCTTTAAGACCTGTGCGTAGCTCAAACCCTGAGCCGGCTTTATTAAAACCGCCTCAGGTCGGGCTCTCCTCTTCGGCTCCTTCTTCCTCGTGAGGGGTGCAACTGTTGTTGCCCCTGGATCGTTTTTTTCGGGGTAGAGGACGCTGCTGCTGTAGTAGTGCGCGTCCTCGGCTTCTTCTTCATCGGCTTAGAGAAGTCTGCCTCAACGGGATTCAGCGTGGGCTCCCTCTCTCGCTTCCCAATATGGGTAGAGGGAGCTACCACAGCTTCGTCAGTCTGAGTCCCAGATTGGCTCATGTCCTTCTTCTTTTGCCATGCCTTCTTCATATCTTCTCTTGCCTTTTTTCCGGCGGCCGTTCCAACTTCTATTGGAACGAAACTAAACTGGAAATCAGCACTGAATATGACAGAATCCAGCTTAAACGCCAGATCTTTCACTTCTTCTAGCCCATGCATGATTTGCATGAACATGTTTCTCTTCGTGTCCGAGAAATCCTGCATTTTTTTCACAGCGCCTTTCAACTCTTTGATGAGTTGTTGCGCCTCTCCCAACCTTTGTTTCACCGTCATAATCTCCTGTTTGGCACTTGTCTTTTGACTCGAGTCAAAGTCCTCCGTCACGTTCAACGGACCTCCCAACTCCTCATACACACTCCGGTTTAGTTTTTCTAGATGCTTCTCCATTTTATTCCCATGAGTAGCTAGGGAAGTGTAGGTCCACCAGAATATTTTCAAATTCTGAAAATTTTGTACCAAACAAAAAAACAGTATTGAAGTATAAAGTAGCCGTTATTCACTATGTTTACTTATAATAATTATTAAAACTAATATTATGATAAAAGAGAAAACATTATAAAATAATTTCCGACAATTTATCTTCGTAAAATAGAACCTGACTATCCACTTTTTTCCGTGTGTATAACAAATTTCTTTTGTGACCTACTCTAGGTCTTTCAGTCAATCATAAAAAGGAATTAATGCTATAGTGGCGTATTTAAATTGTAAATTTATTTATTTATATTTTACAACGCAATGAGATAGTATTGTTTTTTTACATAATACTGTTACATAATACTATTTTAGCTTCTTAATTTAAACAATTGTAATCTCTTATTCTTGCTTACACTTAAGATACAAATAATACAGTAAATCTCAGGGACATTTTTTATCTGAGGTTGGATAAAAACGTTGCAACCAAGTGATAAATACAATTATCCGACATGAGATAATTTTTATCCGCCTCCCGATAAAAATTATCAACGTTTTTATCCAACTTTTTATAATACATTTGTGGGATTTACAGTGAAGTTGCAAGTTATGTAATTTTTACATGCATAGTAGTACATACTACTCGGTAGCGCTAAAACTAGTTAATTAATTGACTATTTACATACTTGGAATCAAAATAAGAAGCTTGCGTTTTAAAAATAAAATTGAGCGTTCTAATTTTTCTACTCCACTTTAACCCCCTTCCCAGGTGGGTGGAAGGGGTGTTAAAAATTGAATTGATTACAATTGAATAGCTCCACTGAGAACAATTAACACGTATTTTTTATCTTTCGTTTGGAGGCGCATTTCTTGAACAGTCAACAATGTCATTTTTCACTACTGCAGCGCCATCTGGCGTGAATCGAAAACACTTTTCAAATAAAACTTACGTCTTTTTTTATGGGAAATCTGAATCTGTAATAAAAAATATAGATTTCCATTAAAAATTTTAAAGTCACCCCCTCCCGACCCAGGGAGAAGGGTGTTGGATGAATTTTTGAGCGGTCGCTTTTCCTCCTCAAAAATATAAAGTTTTCATTAGGGACTATTGGGGATTATAAAGGAATCACCCTATATATATATATATATATATATATATATATATACACCGTCGACAGAAGCGCTATACGACACCTTGGCGCTGGAGAGACCTATACATACCTGGGCGTGCCACAGAGCCGCATTCAGGACGTGACATCTATAGAGGATACTCTCCGAAGCAGATACAAACGTCTCATCCGACGGATATGGTCTTCCGAACTGTCGGCGAGGAACAAAGTATCGGTTTGCCGTCCCTGTAGTACACTATTCATTTGAAGTGGTTCCATAGACGAAGGACGAGCTCAGATCCCTCGATATCTTACGCCGTCAAGGTGGTCGCGGAATACTCAATATTGAATGTCTTCACAACAGGATTATTCTGGGTACAGCACATATAGTCGCAAATGGACAAGATCCTCTTCTTAAAATTGTCAGGAAACATGAAGAAGTGGGCAAAGGAGCGTTTCTGTACAACGCAGCGGAGGAGGCTGCTGAAACACTCGGCCTTGACTTCAATATCAGGCGTGAGCAAAATGCATCAAATCTTATCCATCTCGAGTACTCACTCCTGAAGGTCCGGATTAAGAAAGCACAGGAGAAAAACTTCCGGGAACAGCTCCTCGACAAGAGGATACACGGCATCTTCAACAGAAATGTGGAGGATCAGTCGATGTCGTATGAGGGTTTCATTTTGGCATGTCAAGACTGTGTCATTTCCACTCTAGCATACCGTCGCCACATTTTGAGCCGAGACATTCCCGATGATAGCTGCAGAGCGTGTCATGCACACCCCAAGCATCTAGGACACATACTATCTAGTTTTCCAACTCATGCGGGAACGACCAACATTTAAAGGCACAATGCGGCACTAAGAGTGCTTTTAGTACCATCTCTGCCACTCTTACGGCATTAGCCCAAATACCGCTCCGCTAAAGGGTTCTAGGGAAATAGAGTCAATTGTCGAAAATTCGAAGTGCCGCATATACTGGAACTTCATATTCTCGACAATTGTTTCTGTTACGCACTCGAGGCCTAACATAGTTCTCCTTGACTTCGGGAAACGAAACATGTTCGTTATCGAATTTTCGGCACCAGCTGACAAAAACGTCATAGCCAAGGAGAAAGAAAAGAAAGAGAGGTATGAAAACCTTATAAGGGAGTTGTGACAATTATACCCGGAATATTCTGTTAAGCTAATTGTCTTGATCATCGGCGCTCTTGAAGTGCCAAGGTTTCACTGGTTAATAGCCTGAAAAGTATCCCTACGTGTCAACAAAATGCTGAGACACTTTTGGGGAAAATGCAGAATGCGGTCGTCCTTGGGTCGCTACGTGTCCTCAGGGTGCACGAGACTTTTGCCGTATCATTGTATTGAGTTCGTCGCAGACTGTAATCACCTATCTCACGGTCGCGGTCGTGAGACGTGGGCTACAGCTGAAATTTTACCGCGATTTCGCTGAGAGCGGGTGCAATTTTTCAGATAAGCACCTGCTCCCGGCAAAATCCTGCGGTTGTCCTTATGACAAACTTTTACCTATATATACACCGTATATATACGGCCTCGGGTAGCAGATAGAGGGTCGCTGTACCAATGGTTTCTGCTGAATATGGTTTCAATAATTAACAAGCAGTCTCAGACAATTGTCCAGGGATGTTCCTGCAGGAATAACCCCTAAGACAGCGGACTCCAAAGGTAGATTCTGTATCTACTGGCGGTCCCAGGCCAATAGGTCGGATCTACTCAGCTTTGACCGCAGAACCGCCAAAATCCTTTACCTGATTCGAGCCGCTTGCAACCCTTAGAAAAAAGGGTCCTCCAGGTTTAAACACCAGAACCGAGCCCTTTCAACTGGGATTTTTTTTCAAAGGGTCATACATTTTCTCTCAGTTTCCCTACGAAAAAAAAATGGTAGATCTTGAAAAAGGTCAGGCGTTCCGAGGTCACGCTGCACCTGTGGATTGTGGATACCCCTGCCCTAAGTGGAGGCGTAACAACCGTGCTGGAAGCTGAATGGCTCCTGGTTGAGGGATTTCAAACGGTGACTCTGAGATACCCGGTGATCTTCAGAGTATGCAGCCTTATCCTTGCATGCGGGGCTCTACAAGGACGGACAAACCCTTTTCCTAGCTGTTCGTGGGAACAACGATGACACCACCAAACCACCAAAAAGTTGTAGATGCGGTTCAAAACGATCGAACGCGCATAGCACCCGACAATGGGTCGGCAAGCAGTGCCGATCACCCTAGAGTTCGGGTGCTGAAAATAATGTAGATGGGCACACGACGACGAACCGGCGAAACGCCTACATTGAGTGGACGAGTTAACTCAAGGATGACTTGCTGGACTGCTACGATGCTAGCATTATCCCTGTTCACGGAGGCTTTATGGCGCGTATTCACACTCTGTGGTGCCAGAAACACCCAGAACTTCAGCACCTTTCAATTCAATCATTGCGAAATAAACGTGCCTACCTCTGGAAAAATGGATATGGACGCGGAGCGCTTCCACAAACGCTGCTTGAACAAGCTGCACACGGAGATGAGGAAGCGACATTAGGACCAACCGCGGAAAGTACGCACCTTCTGAGAGATGATCGCGATTTCAGGACAAAGAAGGACATTGACGTGCATATTCCTCCTATGCCCCAAGATCTGACTGAAATGGATGCCTCCCTTTGTCAAGATATATCGCAGGAGTCCGACCTCTGGACCATCAATTTCTCAGTTTATGGTGCTGCGAGAGCTTTAGCTGATTCAAATCTAAGGCTAAAACCGACGATGGATCAAAAGACCAAAAGACGCTTGCATCCACTGAACAAGAATATTGGATGGGCAAGACAGAATGCGTCCCGTGCTCAGTGTGTGATTGACTACATAACATATGGTAGACCGTTCACGGAAAGTTTTCGAAAGTTCGCCCAAGAACTGAGGATCTACAATCATACGCTGAGCAAGTCAAAGGTGCTGACAATCAAGAAGGATATCGTTGACAAAATACGAGTGTTATCCGACGCTAGGAGGAGAATACAGAAGAGGGAGAGATGGGTCAGGGAGAATCAACAGTTTCTCGTTGACCCATCGCGCTTCTTCAGCGATCTCCCTGTTTTTGTCAAAAATCCACCCAAGTACAGCGATGTAGAGACTTTTGGAGAGAGGTATCCAATATCCCGAAAACTCTGGACTTGAAAGAAGATACTGACGATATCATTCGCTTCAAAGAGTTTTACGACAACCTTATAGCATCTGAGGAGGAATGTCCAGCAATCACTGCCAAAGAGGTGTAAAAAGCACACAGGGGTACGAAGAACTTTTCGGCTGCAGAACCAGATGGTATCATGAACTTCTGGTGGAAGAACTTTACTTCTAGACACCAACATCTGGCCCGCATATTCACCTCTTGTTTAGAGCCGGAAACTCTCCTTCCGCAGTGGCTGGTCTTAAGAACAACCTATCAGTGCGTCCTATCAATGGCCTGGATCGGCTACCGGAAAGCTTTCGATTCAACCTCTCATAGACTCATCATCTGTCTGTTGGAAAGCTTGAAGGTTCATTCACACATAGTGAGATGCATAGAGAGATTGATGCCTCTCTGGGAAACTAGATTTACTATCTCATCTAGAAATTATCGGGTGACAACGAACAACGTCACCTTCCAGAGGGGAGTCTTTCAGGGCGATACCATGAGCCCTCTGCTTTTTTGCATCACACTTTTGCCTCTATCTATCATGACCTGAAGATCTATGCGTTTGGTAGAAGCAAACCTCAGAATGCTTTAAATATCGTCAAGAAGTACACAGGAGAGATTGGTGTGGACTTTGGATTGGACAAGTGTGCCAAGAAGCATGTGAAGATAGGAAAGATTATTGTCGTTCGCAATGACGCTGAGCTTGTGGATATAAGTGTCATTAGACATCTGAACACTGGAGAGACCCATACATACCTGCGCGTGCCTCAAAGCCGCATTCAGGACGAACATCAGTGAAGGAGTCTCTCCGAAGCAGATACAAGCATCTTCTTCGACAGATTTTATCTTCAAATCTGTCGGCGTTGAACAATGTATCTGCGACTAACATGCTTGCTATCCCGGTTCTACTCTACTCGTTTGGGGTGGTTCAATGGATAAAGAACGAGCTTACGGCCCTTGATATCGCCACACGTGAGATCATGCATATGCATAAGAGTTTGTATATCAATTCGTCCGTTCCGCGATTATACATCTCACGCCGTCAAGATGGACGTGGACTTCTGAATCTCCAATGTCTTCATTACCAAATTGTACTAAGTACAGCTCACATCGCTGCAAATGGCAGAGATTCTCTCCTAAAAATGGTCAGGAAACACGAGATGATTGGCAAAGGAGCATTCCATTACAAAGCCGCGGAGCAGGCGGCCGAGACCCTTGCCCTGAATTTTAACATCCGAAGTGTGGAAAGTGCATTACTCCATCTAGATGCTTTACTTTTGAAAGCCGAAGTAAAGAAATTAGAGGTAAAAAACTTCCGCTAAGAGCAACTCGACAAGAAAATGCACGGAAATTTTCACAGAAATGTAGAAAAACAGTCCTTGTCGAAGGAGAAACTTTTGCTTTCCTCAGATCATCAGGGCTTAATTCAGGTACAGAGAGTTTGACTTTTGCATCGCAGAACGGTGTCATTTCCACCTTAGTATATCGTGACAGCATTTTATGTCAAGAAGTTCCCAGCGATAGGTGCAGAGCATGTCATACACACGCTGAGTACCTAGAACACATACTATCCGGGTGTCCCACGCACGCGGGAACGACGTATCTCTACAGACATAATGCGGCCCTAAGAGTGCCTTATAAGCATCTTTGTCACTCTTACGGTGTTAGCCACGACCCTGCCCTGCCGAACGCTCCGAGAGAGATAAAGTCAATTGTCCAAAACGAGTAGCGCCAAATTTTCTGAAACTACGATTTTCGGACAGCAGTCTCCGTTGCACACTCGAGGCCTGACATCGTTCTCCAAGACTTCGAAAAACGAACTATATCCGTGATCGAATTCTTGGCTCCGGTCGACTACAACATCACTGCCAAGGAGAAGGAAAAATAGGAGAGGTATCAAGACCTTAAAAGGGAGCTGCATCGACTGTAATCAAAATATTTTGATTAAAGTAATTGTCCTCGTGAACGGTGCTTTCAGAGGTGCGAAACCATCACTGGTTCGTAACCTTAAAGCCATACCCGCGTGCCAAAAATATGCCAAGGCACTTGCGAGATGGATGTAAAAAGCTGTCATCCTTGGGTCGCTTCGTGTCCTCAAGACACGCGAAGGTTTCGCCGGCCTGTCGTTGTGATTTCATCGTGCTCTGTGACCACCCCTCTCACGGTCGTGAGACGTGTCCATATGTGTGATTTACCGCAGTTCTACTGGGAGCCAGTGTCATTTTTAGATGGCAGTTGCTCTCGGTGGGACCCTGCGGTGGTTCTTCAACCTATTTTTTGAATTGTCGTTCTATGTCGTTCTATCGGCCCGTCGCCACTTCTCCTGCTTCTTCTCTAAAATTTACGTTTGGCCGCTTAGGGGTCTTTCTTCAGATCGCGTCACATATATATTAGGGTGACCAAAAAAAACACTTTTGGTTTTCTTAGGAGTGAAGGGCAAATAACGGTAGTTTATGCGATTGTAGAAGACAGATTTTTTAAAAATTTTAAACAATATTGAGAGGTGGCCTATCGTCTTTGAAGTTCTTATGTAATTAACATGGGCAAACTCAACTTTTTTTCATTTACGATTTTAACTAAGAAGTACTCCACTTTTTAATTTGAACTTTTAATATGTTGTTCTTGAGGTTCTCAGAATCCACATAAAAATATTTTTTCAATGAAAAATTCATAAAAAACATTAATTACGGTTGCTTGAAAAGTGCCATTTTCACTGTTTTCTACTGTTTTGAAAGCCTAATAACGGCCCTAATAATATATATCTTATACTGAAATTTTAACAATATTTTCGTCGAAGGTTTAAGATCACATTTTCTGAAAAAGCAGATTAGGAAAAATATAAATAAGCCTGCAATAATGAAAACAAATCTGAGTACATTTTTGAAATTTGACAGGTCTACGACTTAAGCTGTTTAATTTTTGGGGCGGAGCGCTCATCAGCTCGGCCATAAAAGTCGATCCCAGTGGGTCCTGACACAATAAACTCATAAAGCAGACCCTTTTTCGGCAAGCGTTCTTTAGTCATATTTCCCTTTTTCAGAAAAGTGAATAATAATAATTCAGGGGACGCTAACTAATCCTGTTATAAATTCACATCGATGAAAAGAGCTAAGGTTGCACCTTTACGATCGACTCTTCACTTACCGAAATTGTCAGCTTTTGCAGTGACAACTTTCAAAGACGATGGGCCACCTCTAAATATTGTTTAAAATTAAAAAAAAAATCTGGCTTCTACAATCGCATAAACTACCGTTATTTGCCCTTCACTCCTAAGAAAACCAACGGGTTTTTTTCTGGTCACCCTAATATATATAACTTGTCTAAAAATTATAATTGTGGCAAGATTAATATTATTTAATATTATTTATCACGTAAAATTTTAATGAAAAATTACTATCAACTAGCTTTCAAGGAATCTTCTAGGAATATTTAATACGAAAATTGATTTTTTTTCCACTAAGAAATGTTCATTCACTTAGTTGTAAGTAGTTCAATCTCGATATGGGTTTGAACTATTTCAAGAAATATTTATTGTTTGTAACAATAATGATTGTTAACAACTAAAAAAAACAGTTTGAAAGTTGACTTCAACCTATGACTAGTTATTTGAGTTTAATTGTGGTTTAAATTTGAAATGGAATTGCAACAGTTTCTTCCCTTGATATTGACCTGTTCCACTGTTTTAATAAATTCTATTACTGCGATACTCTTCAATTGCACAGTAATATCCGTGTAATATTGGTGAAATAATGCATAATAACCCGTAATAAGGCGCAATAATGTGTAATACTGCGTATTAATGTGTAATAGAGCGTAATAAGGTATAACAAGGGTTACTCTGTACAGGTTTTTGAAGAGTGAATTCCTCCTCAAGTTGTCTCCTCAAGTTGTCCTCCTCAAAATGTGGTACTGTGATAATTAAATAGCTATTTGTAATACAAATACCTGTGTGCACATGTATCACTCGCTATTTTTTGCAATAACCGTCTGAAAAAGTTACAAACTAAAGGCTGCTCCGAAACAGAGACATCCGATATAACATAACTTCCAAACTCTGGCGGTGTGCAAAGTTCATTATTTCTGAAGTGCGCATACGCAACTTGACCCATCGGTGTGCAAAATAACTATATTTCAGAGTGCGCATGCATTAATAATATTCTCGCACTGTCTCGCACCGTCTCGCACCGTCAACTGGAATCACCCAGGTGCGAAATTCGGTCGGATGCCAGAGCTTGACCATTGGCCCAAAGTCGGCCCTACTTTGGTAACCGATCTACGGTAACCAGAGTTGGGCGGACTAAGGTGTTTTCAGACTGCCATGGTCCCACCGACATTGGCAACTGACGTCGGCAGCGTGCGAAAAGCCGACTGTCGGCCCAATTCTGGCCCAACGTTGGGCTGACCATCGGATGAACTGTGGCAGATTGGTCGGCATGACCGCAAAAATGCGGTCGGTCCAACTCTGGATACAGCAGTCGGTTAGCCACAAGTCACCTTGATGCACCCGACGGTCGGTCTAACCTTGGCCCGAGTATGGACAGACCGTCGGATAAACTCTGGTTCATTGTTTCAAAAATACCGTGAAAGTACGGTCCGGTCGGCTCGACTCTGGGCAAGAGATGGCCCGACCATCCGCATAACATTGCATTGTATAAGTCATCATGATGCACCCGACGGTCGGTCAAACCTTGGCCCAAATATGGGCTAGCCGTCGGATATACTAGGGTTTAAAAAAAGTTTGAAAAAATGTTTCAAAAAAATTGTTTAAACAAATTTTTTGATAAGAAATTTTTGAAAACAAACATTTTGGAAGAAAATTGTTTGAAGAAAAATTGTTGAAAAAATTTGTTGAAAAAAATTAAAACAAAAATTTTGAAAAAAAATTGTTGAAAAAATTTTGTTGAACAAAAATTTAAGGGTTTCCGCCCGGTGCTACGAAACCCTAAAAATTGTAAGAGATTAAAATTATTTATTGAAAATTTGTTTAATTTATATTCCCGTTAACAGATAATTTATTTGACATCTACATGATGTCATATAATAATACAAAAATTAATGAGAAAAAAGAGTTAACAAATTATTTTTCTTAACTGCTTTGAGCTGTAGCTTATGAGGATGGTTTTTTCATTGACTTTCAATTCTTTAGGTATAGAGTAATGGGTAAGACTCCCGACTGCTAGGCGATAGATTCAGGTATAGGTGTAGGTTCGAAACCCCGTAGCGTTAGAAATGTTATTTGTAATATAATGTTTGAAAATGTAATATGTATATGTATTCATTCTAAGCAGGACCATTAACATTTATAGTCAAAATACTCGCAATCAATTATTATTTATTTTTTGAATACCACATTGTTGTCCAAGGTTGGGCCGACATCATCTTAATAGATGGCCCATATATGGGACCAAATGTCGGGCCGACCTTGAGAAGCCAAAGGCGGTTGACCGTTATCATTTAGCTGGTTGGCCCGACCAGTGGCGCACAAAGTTGGACCGACCGTCCGACGGTTGGCCCGACCGTGGGCCGACGGTCAATTCGCACGTGGGCAGTTACTTTGCATATGATTTGGAGGCATGGAAAGTCCAACTTGCGAGGAGTGGGGTGTTGCAAACACATTTTTTAAGAGAGTAACCTTGGAGTAGGTAACCTTAAGGCTTAAGCCATCGAACTATGTTCCTGAACATGGAGAAAAATAGATGTTAAGACTCACTACCTGGATTTTTAACTAGAGGACAATGATCTACATATTTAGGTGTAATATCTTGATATTGAAATTTAATATCCAGATATCAAAGTTTAATATCTCAATATTTTTATATTTAAAGTTTTCAATACCTGAATATTGAATTTTAATGTGAAGATATTCCACCTTAATATCTGGATCGTTGTCCTATAGTTAAAAATCCAGATTTTGAATCTTAATATCCATTTTTCTATGTGAATCGTTATGAGACATGCACTAGAGCTCTGCTCTCAATTACATTTTAACTTAAAAATTAATGAAATTGCATTATGTAAACAACAAGCTGCAAATGGCCAGCCTGACGTGTGTTGATATATTTTCTGTCGTTTTTCAAACTTTTTGCGAGATATATTCTCAAATTCAAAAATAAGAAGACGGAAAATAATGCATTAGAAACCTCAAAAGTTAGCAGTCTTCTGTGATTGATGCCTCTTCATAAGGCATCGTTTGGCGTACAATCACTGAAAAAATGCTTGGTTATTATTAACCATATGATTTAGGGTTGAGAATTTTTACCTGAGTGAATCCAAAAATTATATTTCCCTCTCAACTAGACGAATATTTGCATGGTTAAGGTAGTACGTGTGATTTAGGAATTCCATTCTCCTAAGAAACAGGAATACAGAGTATGGCTGGATCACCCTAACTTTTGGCTGAACGAAAGCTTCCTTAGCCCGCTTCCAGAATACGTTTGCTTGCTGGCGCCACCTGATACAATCTGAAGGGAACGCTTCAGTGTGCTTGGTCATGCGTTCCGAGTTACATTCGTTAATTAACAAATTAGAAGTAAATATCCCATTAATAAACTTTTTTTTACATTGTCATCATTTATGATTGAGAAAGTATTAGAATTGTCCTCAGTTTTTCAACGGATCTACACGTTTTGAGACCCCTTGAAGCCGAAAATCAAGTTTTGGCGATGCCGTCTGTCTATCTGTCCGCCCGTAAACACGATAACTCTCGAAAAAATAAACGAATCAAATCGAGCTTTGGCACACTTTTTTTGGCCCTAAAAGAAAGAACAAGTTCGTTAACCAGCATTCCTTGACCAACGGTTATGGTTTTATCCATCGAAAATGCTATCCAAAAATCGAATATTCCATTTTTACGCCAAACGATGATACGTGAAAAAGTATTTAAAAAAAAATTGATTAGCAGTTCGAACTCGAAAGTTCATTGCCTCACTACCCGATTCGGGTAGTGTTTCTAGGTGGATATTTACTACCAATGTGGGCCCACCACACCCACGACGGGCCAACAGCACGCAGTATTCCTGAACGGTCATCCACCCAAGTACTAACCGCGCCCAACAATGCTTAACTTCAGTGATCTTACGAGAACTGGTGTTTTCAGCGTGGTATATAAAGGAAGAATAAAAGCTTCTCAAAATATTTATAATTTTTGTGTTGATTATTTTTTTATAGAACTTTTTTTTGTTTTTGTTTTATTTATCGAAAATGAATAAGTCGAAAATTCTACTTTTAAGCCGAAAGACGATAGATGAGCAAAAACGTTTCGGGGAAGAATTGTAGCTTTTTAAAAAACCTATAAATTTCCCGGTAACTATTTTTTGATATGACTTGATATTTTGGTTTTATTTTTCGAAAATATTATGAAAAAAATCCAAAATTCAAATTTTGAGCTAAACGATGCAAAATATGGGAAAAAGTCTTTGAAAGTAATTATAGAGCTTTTAAAAAATCCTATAAAATTTCTCAAAACTATATTTTGATAGGACTTGTCATTTCGATTTTCTTTTTGAGCTAAACGAAATGAGATACGGAAAAAAGTTTTAATGATGAATTGCATCTTTCAAAAAGTCTTACAAAATTTGTTTTAATTATTTATTGATAGTACTTTTCATTTTGATTTGAATTATTGAAAATACTATGGGAAAATCCAACATTAAAATTTTGAACCAAACAACGCAAAAAACACGATAAAAAGTCTAAGAGCTTTCAAAAATTTTACAAAATTTACTATGTAGAAAATCGAAAATTCAAATTTCGAACCAAACGGTATGAGATGCGGAAAAAATTTCAACAAGGAATTGCAGCTTCTAAAGAGTCCTACAAAATTTATTCAAAGCATTTTCGATAGGACTTGCCATTTTGGTTTTATTTATCGAAAATACTGTGAAAAAATGGAAAATTCGAATTTTGAGCCAAACGACGCGAAATATGCGGAAAAGTTCTAGAATGAATTTCAGCGTTTAAAAATTCCTATGAAATTTCTTTGATCCATTTTTCGACAGAACTCGTCGTTTTTAATTTATTTGTCGAAATTGATATGCAAAAATCGAAAATTCCCATATTGCGGCGAAAGACACGAGATACGTAAAAAGTCCCAAGTGCGAAGATAGATACCGCCCAGCACTGCCCAGTATCGGCAAAAATATTGCCGAAGATCGGCTGCCAATATCGAACCGTTGCTAGAATGATAACTCCGGTATGCACTTGGCGGCCAATTCTGGCCCAGACTCTGGCCGCCATCACCGGAGTTAATTTAAAAAATAATAAAAAACATTGAATTGTTTTTATGACGCATCCATATACGACTGCATATCGTCCGAATATTTGTTATAATTTCAAAAATATAAATTTCATCCAAACATTTTGCTTCATTTTAGCACCCACTACTGCTATACTCTGACGATATAACAAAAAAGGTATTTAAAAAATAAATATCAATTGATTGCGAGTATTTTGACTTTGAATATTAATGGGTCCTGGTGTAGAGTGAATACATATATTACATTTTCGAATATCATATTACAAATAAAATTTCTAACGCTACGGGGTATCGAACCTACATCTATACCTAAATCTATCGCCTAGCAGTCGGGAGTCTTAACCATTGCGCTAAACCTAAGAGTTGAAACTCGATGAAAAAGCCATCCTCATAAGCTACAGCTCAAAAAAGTTAAAACCCCAAATTTTAAACTCTCTTTTTCTAATTAAATATTTATGATTATACGACGTTATGTAAATGTAAAATATACGAACTGTTAACAAGAATATCAATACAATAATTTTTAAATAAATAATTTATATCGATTACAATTTTTCTTCGTGTAATATTTCGTTTTTTCGCGTTTTAGACTACTTTACAACTTTCTACAATGACAGGAAATGTAATTTTTTATGAACATTTAAATTTTTTAACGACGGAACTTAGAAATTTGATCGTGAACTTTGACCGTGAACTTTGACAATTTTTCAATAACAGATTATTTTTAACTTTCGTGTAAGGTTTGCTTTTTAGATGTTTTAGACCATTTTACAACGTTTAAGATTTACATAAAATGTAATTTTTGCAACACGCACCTCTAAAGTTGACGTTTTCATGCTTCTAAATTGTGCCTAAAGGACTTTATTTGAGCAGACTGTGTGCGAATGATTTTCGCGTATGCGCAGTTTGAAAAAGCTGCGCATGCACACTTTCGAGATGAGGTACTTTAGACACTGGCATAGGTAACTTTAAACACTGGTTTTGGTATCTTCTTTAAATAAATTTAGATTCAACTTGAACGAATGTTTTAATGATTGAAGTTTTGTGTTTAGGGTTTCGTAGCCCCCCCCCCGGGGGAAAAGAGCATAAACGCCAACATTTTTTTTAATAATTTTTTTCCAACAAATTTTTTTAAACAAATTTTTTTGTTTCCAAATTTGTTTTTCAAAAATTTTTTATCACAACATTTTTTTTCATAAAATTTTTTTGCACACAAATTTTTTTTCAGAACATTTTTTTTTTCAAACATTTCAAAAAAATTTTTTTTTTTTGAAACATTTTTTTTTAAAAAGTTTTTTCCCAAAAAAATGTCTTTGCTCCACTCTATGCAATGTAAAATTAGTATTTTTCGTTACCTCCTCCTAACCACTTTTTCGGACGGGCGTTGCAAAAAATTGCGTGTGATACACGTGCGCATAGGTGATTGGTAACTCGTGTAATTGCATCATTCGCCTGCGGCTCGAAGCACTCGTCTACGTTTTCCTTCGAGTCTCCAGCTTATGCTGCAAAATTCACACTCGCACACAATCACCTATTTTGTGCACTTTTATCACAAATAACTATTTTTCTGAACATTTACAATTTTACATAAAGACGGAACTCAGAATGTGTTTTTTAAAACAAAAACAGGAAAAAAGTTGTATTCGCGACAGTTGTATTTATAGTTCTTAGAGCCAGCCGCTAGCCAGTACTGGGCGAATGGCTGATTATCTGTACTGGTGACCAGTACTGGGACAGTACTGCGCCGGTGGTGAACTCCGGCGGAGTGCGGAAATTTCCACCTGGGTAGTCGGCTTACCAGTGGATACCAATAACGGCCCAACCTCGGCCGTCAATATCGCACCGTGATCTGAATAAATGCTTTGGCCTGTACTTGGCACCTAATTCCGGCCTTCGCTAGGCCAGACTCTGGCTTTTCCTATTAAAACATGTATAGCCAAATTAAAGACGAAGTTGGAAACAGCAGTGCGCCGAGTCTGGCCCGAACTCTGGCTTTTCCTCTTAAAACATGGTTTGCCATAGTAAAAGTCACACTGCGCCCAGTGATGCGCCTTTGCTGGGCCAGACTCTGGCTTTTCCGATTGAAACATGTTTAGCCAAAGTAAAGACGAAGTTGGGAACAGCAGTGCGCGAGTCTGGGCCAAACTCTGGCTCTTTCTCTTAAAACGTGGTTTGCCGTTGTAAAAGTCACACTGGGCCCAGTGATGCGCCTTTGCTGGGCCAGACGCTGGCTTTTCCGATTGAAACATGTTTAGCCAAAGTAGAGACGAAGTTGGGAACAGCAGTGCGCCGAGTCTGGGCCAAACTCAGGCTCTTTCTCTTAAAACATGGTTTGCCGTAGTAAAAGTCACACTGGGCCCAGTGATGCGCCTTTGCTGGGCCAGACTCCGGTTTTTCCTATTAAAACATGTTTTGCCAGAGTAAAGACGAAGTTTGGAACAGTAATGCGCCGCGTCTGGGCCGATCTCTAGCTTTTCCTCATAAAACATGTTTTGCCGTTCTAAAAGTGACACTTGGTCCAGTAATGTGCCATCACTGGGCCAAGCATCGGCGGTATATCGACAAATTTGAATAGCCAATATAGGCAGCCAGTACGGGCACAACACTGGGCCGATTAAAATGCCGATATTGGCCCAATAACATTAGCCGATCTTTGGCTGCTGAAATTGGACCAAGCCTGGGCCGTGTGTTCAGTTCCGGCAATTCGCACTTGGGGTCTAAAAGAAGACTTGTAGGATATTTTGTTTTATCAATCCAAAATAACATGAAAACAAAAATTCTAGTTTTAGCATAACAACGCGAGATAGGGAAGAATATCTGAAGAAAGGATTGTAGTTTTTATTGTAAGTTAATTCAGAAAATGAATATACAGGGTGTTTTTTTTAACTTGAGACAACGAAATATCTCAAAAAATACGCATCCTACGGAAAAAATGTCTGGAATAAAAACTTTTTATTTTCGAGGGGGAAAAAAGATTTGCTAAAATTTACCCCACCCCCACCCCCACAGGAGGCAGGGGTGGAGGCAACTTTGTAATTTCAAATGGCAACCCCAATTTTTTATCACAGATTCAGATTCTCCTTTACGAAATACGTAAGTTTTATTCGGAAAATTTGTTTCGATTCGCGATAGATGGCGCTGCAATTGCGAAAAATGAAATTGTTGACACTACTTTTAGCTCTACCCAGAAATAACGACGCGGACGTAGTAGTTGTCTATTCCCTTCGGGGTGCTTAATTTCGGTGAGTCCCCTTGCCTCTCACCATCCATCGGGGTGCTTGAACTTTTGGCAACGGGACAGTAAAAGTGATAAAACTGTCGAAAACCATTCCCGAATGCAGTTGGTGGACGACAGTCGATTTTGGATGTAGACATTACATATCATCGAGTCTCCACTGTCTACAATCCTCGACGTCATTCCGGCCGAGCGATAACCGCGTCTGTCCGTGCTTAACGTTTATTCATTAGGAAGGTTGATTGTGTTCATTTGATTTGGGTGTGTTGGTTGCTTTCGTTTGGGTTATTGTTGTTGGTCACGTTCGTTTGAGTTGGTTTGGGTGTCGTTGTATTTCCTCATTACCTTACTTCATTACTTTTACAATGGAAATTCTATCTCAGCAACAGAAGATTGAAATGATTCTCATTTATGGAGAAAGTGGCAGGAATATCAATGATGCTCTCACGCTTTATGCTCAACGCTTTCCAGAAAGTGTTCCTTCACGCGCTTCTTTTTACCGGGTTGTCCGAAACTTCATCACTGACGGAAGTGTACAACCGAAAAAAAGGAAGCGTCAAGTAACGGTTACTGGAGTTGATAATGAAATTGCAATTTTAGCTGCAGTCACTCATGACCCTCATGTTAGTACTCGACAACTAAGCCGCGATTCCGGAATGTCTCTATCCAGTGTTTGGAAGGTATTAAAACGTAATAATTATCATCCGTATCATATTTCACTGCATCAAGAACTTCATGGCAATGATTTTCAGAACCGAGTGACATTTTGTCAATGGGCGGTTCAGCAGATACAAGGAAACCCGAATTTCTTTCTTCTAGTACTCTTCACAGACGAGTCGTCTTTCACAAACCATGGTAACGTTAATCGGCACAACATGCATTATTGGAGTGTAGAAAATCCACATTGGTTGCGTGAAGTTGAGCATCAGCGTCCATGGTCCGTGCACGTTTGGTGTGGAATAATTGGAGATCAACTTATCGGTCCGTATTTTATTGATGGAAAATTGAACGGTGAAAAATATCGTAACTTTTTAGAAAATCAACTTCCAATATTGCTGGAAGACCTAAGCTTGGAAGTGCGACACAACATGTGGTTTCAACATGACGGTTGTCCAGCACATTATGCGGCAATCGCGAGGGAAGTACTCAATCGCGAATTCAATGGACGATGGATCGGTAGAGGAGGTCCAGTAAATTGGCCTGTCAGATCGCCGGAACTTACGGCGCCGGATTTCTATTTGTGGGGTTATCTAAAGAATCGCGTGTATCAAGAAGTGCCCACAACTCGTGATAACATGATCGAGCGAATCAGGTCTGCTTGTGCACAAATATCACCAGACACAATTCGCAGTTGTGTGGAATCTTTCAAAGCTTGAATTAACAAGTGCATCGAAGTGCGAGGACACCATTTTGAGCACTTATTGTAAAATAATTAATCCAAATCAAGCATCCCTGTGGTGAGAGGCAAGGGGACTCACCGAAATCAAGCACCCCGATGGAAGGTGAGAGGCAAGGGGACTCACCGAAATTAAGCACCCCGAAGGGAATAGACAACTACTACGTCCGCGTCGTTATTCCTGGGTAGAGCTAAAAGTAGTGTTAACAATTTCATTTTTCGCAATTGCAGCGCCATCTATCGCGAATCGAAACAAATTTTCCGAATAAAACTTACGTATTTCGTAAAGGAGAATCTGAATCTGTGATAAAAAATTGGGGTTGCCATTTGAAATTACAAAGTTACCCCCACCCCTGCCTCCTGTGGGGGTGGGGGTGGGGTAAATTTTAGCAAATCTTTTTTCCCCCTCGAAAATAAAAAGTTTTTATTCCAGACATTTTTTCCGTAGGATGCGTATTTTTTGAGATATTTCGTTGTCTCAAGTTAAAAAAAAACACCCTGTACATTTACTAGTCTCTGTAAAAAATCGAGCGCGTAGCGCGAGTGTTACGATTAGAATGTGTACCTCAAAGCCTACAGAGCTTTGAGCAATTTAATCTTTAACTATACTTAATTACGTAGAAAATTCAGACTATGAAGATGTATACACATACTGGGATCTGAAAGAGATGTTTTTGATAAAGTTTCTTTCAAGCATTCTTAGTGCAAAAAATAAATATCCGAGCGCTAAGCGCGAGGCCTAAATGTGTCCAAGCGCGAAGTGCGAGTTACGTTAGACGCGCGCCCTAGGCGCGCTTACACTTGGGAGCCGCACGCCCAGCGCGCGATGAGAATTTGCCCGCGCTGCGGGCAGATTTTTTTAGTGGAAATTGAAGGATGTGTCTGTGCTGCAAGAGGAATATAAATTTCACTTAGAAACATCCTATAACCTTTTGATTTTTGAATAATTCAAGTGGACGGGAAAATATAACCCCAAGTAATGTTAATATACAAAATGTTTTTTCCAGTCGAACTCTGTAAAAAACATTATAAGACTTGATTTGTATTATGTGAATTTATATTTTCTTCAATTTTTTATTTAGAACGAATCATTTGATGCTGCAGGGTTCTACATTGTATTATGAGTCATTCCAGTATAGCTGGATCAGGCAAAATTTGATATGAAAGATTAAGCCACACAAGTCTATAACTTAGGAATACGTATAGAGGTGAATAATCAGCATTTTCAATTTGGTGTATGTTTTAAATTTAAACGTAATTTAAAAAAATAATTTAATGATGCTTCTAAAAATCAATGAGCATTTGAATTTAAAAATTTGTCTTAATAAGAGTTTGTAGTGCTTGAAATCAAAAATATTTTGCTAGTACAATCACGTTTTTATAGCGTAACACGAAGGTGTAAGGAAACAAATAAAAACTCGGAAAATCTCATGTTTCATTCACCGAAGTCGTAACAATTATGCCACTTAAATCTAATCGTGATAAATTCCCTCCAGTTTTGAGTGTTACGTTTCGCACTTAGGAACGGCATTTCAGCAATTTTCTCATTCCCATGTGTAGAATAATCTTTTCTCACGCATACCCGATGGTATCGCTCAGGTTGACAATGCGAAAGGACTTTCATAAGACCTGCGAACTGTCTTCGTCAGTGTAAGTATACGAGTGCGTATCATGCCTGGGTGGAGACTTTCTAAAATGTAGACAAAACCAGCCTAAATACGAAATTTGTCTGTAAGTGTATCGTAAAAGGCACTATAAAGGGACAAACCATTCCTAGAGAAAACTCGAGAGTAAAGAAAAATCTTACCTATCATTTAAGAAAAAAAGATCTTAATACAATTGTGAAAACGTGTTTAAAAATAACCATTATAACGAAATTAAATCGAAGAGAAATTATCTTAAAAAATTTTATCATACTGACAACATATTTTAAAACTTTTTGCGATGACATTATTATCCAAATTGTATATTTGTTGTGCCTTATGGAACTTTCTTAACATGTATATTATATATATTACATCTCGAAAATGCAAAAAGTAAAAATTGTATTTTGGTACATTTTTATAATAAGGTTTTATTCACTTCATTCTATTTATACAAGTGTTTCCACCTAAAAGTGTTCCCACCGAAAATTATTGTTTTTTTTCGGGTTGATACTTGGGAAAATTTTAGTCCTGAAGTTTTCACTTTTTCAGGTGCTTTTTCACATTCTTTTAGGATTATCAGATTGTACTTTTATTAGAGTGTTTTGGAAAGCTCTTTTCATGTACTTTAAGACTATCATAACAATTTTTTTTTAGCTGAATTTTTTTTTGGAAGTAAAAATTAAAATTGTTTTTTTTTTTTTTGAAAAAAGAAACATATTTACATTTTTTTTCTTCTTTAAAAAATAGCTTTTTTACACTCTTTGAAGTCATGCAGAAGAAAAAGTGGGTTGGGAATAATTTCATGGTCAAATGGAGATTTTTACGCTCAAGGGGACAACATTCAACTTATGCAGCGCACGGGAACGAATACTGTTAAGTCTAACTTGCCTCTAAGCTTACATTTAACTAGCTTGAGATGATTTTTAGTGTGCATTTATATATTATATAATCATAACTAGGACTATAATTTAGCCAAGTTTCAACCAGATAAAAAAAACAATACTTTTAGGTGGGAACACTTGACGTATTCTGCCCCAACTATACCTTATATAACAAATCGTCGCTTAAGTTCTGACACCACCTAATCATTTTTTTCATTTTTCAAAGACACAAAGAACTGTTCTATTCTGAAACTGCTAGTTGTTTTTTTCTGAACGTTAGTATGGTGGCTCCCCGGCACTATTTAACTAATCTTTTCATTCATTTTGGCTCGAAAATTTGCTTCAGAAAAAATATAAAACCCATTGTGCAGGGTTTTGATGCGATTTTTGAGCTCGATTTGATACTTAGGTATTTTACGTGATCAAGTATATTGTACAATTTAAAATTCTATGCGTTCGAAATTTAACCATTAAAAAATAATACAAGTCTTTAAAAATGCCAAATCAAGCATTAAAAAGTTTGGGCGGGTTTAATTGAAAAAAAGACAGTGCTGAAAGTTGAATAATTTATATACTTGAAAGTGTTTGAAAACCTCCAATTAAAGAAAAGTTTAAGTTAAAAATTTCAATGTGAAAGAATTGTTCTGGACGTTAATGGGTAAACACAGTTTTAGGATTATGGTGTTTCAAAGCTTTCTAATTAAATAACTTTACTTAAATAAGAGTCCAAAGATAATCATATTATAATTACAAATTTTCATAATTGCATAATTTTTTTTAACTTCGACAATTCGCATTGGGGTTATTTAAAAAGTTCCAAATTCAGAAGCTTTAAATAATGCAATATTTGAAACTGAACAGTTCTGAAATTTGGTAATATATCAAATAGAAACTTTTGAAAGTCTGAAATTTGTTAAGAGATAAGAATGATACAGTATCAATGTAAATATTAAAAATTTATAATCGAGTTCATACTGTTTAAAGTGTTACCATTTTAACTAGAATCCATTCAAAGGTTAACTAGATAATGACTGTCTAACAATTTTAACAATGTCAACTGTCTGTTAACAATTCAACTGTCAAACCGAAATAAATCATTATTGTTTAATTAAATATTCATTCGAGTCAATAGTATCTGCTTTAGACCGGACGCGAAAGTGCGTACTTTTGATTCAGCAGCATTTTTTTCTCATCAGTGTGCAGCCAAATTTTTTCTTTCAGTCTAGATTTAACGCCAGTTATTGATTAGAATTTAAAACTGCCTGGCAGAAATAGATGGGAAATTCTATCAAAATTTGACGAACCTTAATTTTTTATATGTGGTACTCTTGGGTTAATGCCCAAAGGTTTTGTTTATCGAGATGGAACTGTCTTTTCTGCATGTAAACGACACTGCTTGGAAGTAACAAGTATGCAGCTAGTATGCGGAATAATATAGGATCGCCTTGAAAGTTAAATAGATAATCCGAAGTGTATGCACGCTGCAGTGCTGACCTGACAATTTCTAATGAGCGATTGGTTTACGTTTTTAAGATAAATCACTTTATTTTTGTCTTATTTTTTCAGAAACCGTATCTAACAAGAAAAAAGATATACATTAAAATTTTGTCTGGAGAAAAACTAGAATTGCGAACTCAAGAAGCGTGAAAAACTTAGTTATAAACCAAAAATTTTCTTTCCAATAAAATATGATAATTATGTTCAATCACTGTCAAACAGAAAATTTTAATTTGAAAATAATATTTCAATGTTTCCAGGCTAAGACTGCACAACTTATTTTCATATAAGACTTTATCCCAACAAGGGACTTTTTGGGGCCCCATAAGGGGTCATTCACAAAATACGTGATACGTTTAGGGGTGGGATGGAGTCTCTCGGAAGTATCATTCTCGATGTTAAGAACAATGGAAAAAGTATCATGCGGGGGGGGGGCAGAAGTTCCTGAAAAATGTATCACGTATTTTGTGAATGGGCCCTTAGAGAATAAAAAAATTTTACAATATTAAAAACTATGGTCTACTCTTATTACTTGAAGTGTTCTGAGCAAGAAAATCTATTATAAGTTATGTTAATACCATATTTTCGCGTTTAAATCACACATTATGAAGAAGTTGTCTTTTTCCCATGTTATGTCAACACAGAAAAAAACTGGGGTTTCTATTAGAACCAATTTTTGGTTCCAAAGGAGCTGCAACAAAAAGGAACCTCTCTTCCTGAAAAGGAACCCACAATGATAAATGGCTCACTTCAAACATTTTACAAGTTAATGATGCCGATTTTGCTTAATAATTCGAATTAAATAATATTGCACTGGGAACAATTAAATGAAGAAACTAAAGTCATAGACATTAGTCATTCATCAAAGGAAGATATCGCACATGAAATGTGACAGTTTTTAAGGTTATGTTGAAAATCCGATTTTTTCCACTTCGCATATACAAGAAGCGCAGGACTATTTGAAATGATATAATATACGTTGCAATATCAGGTTAATATTAAATTTTTTCAAGAAGCTAGGTATTTCTATAATTCAATTTAATTTGTTTCAAAGAAGAATAAAAACGTTTGTTAATATTTATCTGTATGACTATTTATAGTATTTATTGATTTCAAATAGGCACGCGCTTTTCGGCACATGCGCAGTTGGAAACGTTGGCACCCGCCGATGGCCATCTATCGGATACAAACGAACTAAAAAGGAACCCTTAATAAGAGTTCCTTTAGAGCCTAAGTTCTAAATGATCCCAAGTTTTACTTGAGCCGCAACATTACTGAACCCTCAGTTTTTTTCTGTGAAAGCGTTGCACAATGGACAAAAAGTTGACAACTACATAGCCACTACATTGCAAATTACAACTATGTATTCACATCTTTCAACGAGACGTGTACAGTGACTTGCAATGACCGCTCCACACGTGCCTTTTTTGAGCGATTGTCAAATTATGTGGGATCCGACGGCAACAAATTTTTTTGACACCCCAATGTTCATGCAATATTGACTCTATGCTGGTCCCACTAATACCTAAGGATGCCTGAATCTCACGATAAGTCACATGACGATATTTCAGTATCAGTTCACTCACATCATCAATGTTTTTTGGGACAACGACTGATTTTGGACGACCTTCTCGAACTTCGTCGGTGAGCGAACCACGGCCCCGATTAAATTCGGAATACCATCGATACACAGGTTTTTTTGATGGCGCTTCGTCGGCTAAATTCGCATAAAGTTCATCGATGCATTGTTGTTGAGACAATCCACGTCGAAAGTTGTAAAAAATGATCGCACGGAAATGTTCACGAGTCAGTTTCATTTTTTTCTCGAGATGAATTTTTGAAGTCACTGTACACGACACATATCGCGCCCGCACGTCAAAACGTTCTGAGTAAAAAATCACTAAAAAGTGTCAAACTTAATGATAGAGACATCGGTTTTCATATGACAGGAGCAGGATCGCCCATTTCCGAAATATAAAAGGGAACCCTCGTATTGTGCAACGCTTTGACACCTTTTTTTAATTGAAAAGTGGCTCCTTTGGATTTAGGGTATAATGTAAAAAAAATCCGTTACAACTGATTCAACCCGTTTTTATGAACCATCATTTAAAAAAAATTAAGTTTACATTTTGCAGGGAATCAATCTGCTATAAATTTAGTTTGTTAGTTATTGCTTTGAGGAATTCAATAATTTTTCAAAAAATAATTTTTAATTATATAAAAAAAAATGCCGCTTCATATCGTTTCAAGTCCTGAATAACATATTCGGGTTCGAAAATAATATTTATGAGTAAATTTATCGAAGGGATTGTGGATATAAAACTGTGATCGCGACAAAATATGCTTTGTGCGATAAAACCGAAGCCGAAGGAATTCGTAAGGTCTGACGTTGGTGCGAGACTGCTTCGCATAATTAATACGCCATTACACCACCACGAGTCGCACCATGGCAAAGATGAACTTCGGCATTGAGAAACTCAGCCTTCGTTGCCAACTGTTTCGATGGACGATTCATTAATTACTTGTTTTTCTGGTCGCGTCTGTGCAGTTTTACGAACGTCATATGCGGATAAAAGAAGCAACTATTTTTTTAACCGAATACATTCGTTAGCCTCAGTCAAAAAATTCAAAATGCTTTTTAATTATCGAGGAGACGCAAAACGACTTTTAAAGGGGAAAGACTCTTCAAGGTTCAGGGTGTTGACCATGAAAAATTTATACATAATAAAACTTCTTATTTGAATATTTCCTGATTTCCAATTTTACCGTTTATTCCGTAAATGTTTTTAAATGATGCTCAATATATACGCACCTTAAGACAAGGTAAAATATTTTCTACACTGAGAAAATTTGTTCAGTAACCGTGGATATGCTATCGAATTCACAACATCAGTCTCGAATTCACAGCATCACTGTCAAGCCGAAAAAAATTATTATTGTTTCATTATATATTCATTTGAATCAATATAGTATCTGCTTTTGGACGACAGTGAAAGTACGTATTTTGGATTCAATAGCATTTTTTTTGTCAGCGAATAAACTTGGTTAAAAGTCGGACTGAGTGGTATTTCGGTTAATTTTCGCATCCAGTATTGTAATAGAAATTATATGGCAATCTACTGAGCCAGATTTTTTGTGTGCATAATATGTTCAAATTATAAGCTTTTTGTTATGCAGGTCCGCCCTTTTAGAGTACACGCCGCCCATTTCATAAGAGTTTTCTCGGAAGTTGGAACCAGGACCCAAACTCAAAATTAAATTGTCTCATGTTTCTCCATAAATACTAGAATTAATTCTTTTTTGGATAATTAGGGCCTATTCCTGTTTTGAGTCAAATCTGTATTCGGAGTGAAAAATAGGCTATTTTCAATAATCTTTATGTAAAAACTTTTTTTTTAATTCTAACCCGAGCATAAAAGAAAAAAACGTTTTACTCAAATCTATTGAAATTAGCCAATTTTTCACTTCGAATACAGATTTAATTCGAAAAAGGAATTATTATCTAAAAAAGATGTAATTCTAGTATTTATGGAGTAAAATCAGGCTCTTGAATAGAACAACATGAAGGCTCATTCACAAAAAAAAGAACCGTTTGCTAATTGCTACCTTTGTAGCGATGCTATTTTGTACTTCAATTTTCTTTAAAAATTTAAAACTTTTTTAATTTTCTATTGAATGTGTGCTTTAACATAAAGTTATCTCTATTAAAATTGGGTTCATTTGGAGGTCCAACTGGAGGCTCCTTTGGAACAGATTCATCGTTTTGGGTTTCTTTCCAGCATGAGGGGTTCCTTTTTTTAGCATCTCCTTAGGAACCAAAAATTGGTTCTAATAGAAACCCCAGTTTTTTATTGCTCCTTTCAGGATGTTCCTTTCACGGTTGGATAGAGTTCCAAAAGTACTCGAAAGTAGTTTCTTATTTTTTTGTTTAAATTAAATTTGTACAACTTATACAGTATTTTGTATTTGGCGTACATTTTTTATTATTTGATTTTCGCCTATTTCATGAGGGGTTTTTTGGAAACGTTTGCTCTTTTCTTGACATTCCTTTTAGGGCTGGATAGAGCATAAAAAGAGCTCGAAAATACTTTCTTACATTATCGTGATTGTGTAAATTTTATCACTAATGGTTTCTGAATTTAAAGAAACAAAAGTTGTGAAGCTATCTCAAATAAAAATAAAACTCTGGTAAAAGCTGGTATCGATAGACAGCATATGTGACCCTCCGTGAACAAAGGGATATAACGCGCGGTAGCTTCTTTTTACAGGAGGAGCGATTGATAAAAAACTATCGATTAGTGTTAAAAACTAAAATTTTTTTTCCGCGTTATGTCCCTTCCTTCGCGGACGGCCACAAATATAATTTTTGCCGTGAAAGAAGGTATTCCGTCATGTTCATAGGAGTTTTTTTGTGGAGTTGGTTGCTCTTTTTGTATCAGGTTCGGCGCTTTTTGGGACGCGACATTCCTTTGAAAATAATTTAGTTTTTTTTCTTTAAATCAAATGCGTTAAAATTAGACAGTTTGTTGTGTCTCCTGTAAAACTCGGGTTTTGGCACTTCCGCCCGTATGCACTGACACCCTAAAGTTATTTGTTTATACAAATGTTCGATAAATTATTTTTAGTGATTTCAACCATTATCATATGTATTCATAAATATTGGATAAGTGAAGATTAAGGGAATTTTTTCAGTTGTCTTACAAAATAAGCTTTTATTCATTAAAATATGAAAAACTGTGGCGCTAAAAATACAGTTTAATTCACTAATCAAAAATCGGTATCTTTTTAATTTTTTTCATTAACAAAATAAGTTGAAAAATACTTATAAGGGAGGGCCAAACTTGAGTTTTTGGTTTCAATTCGTATTTAAAAAAATAAAAGGTTATTACTGGGAGGCTTATTTGCCTCAGCGCTGTTTAGCCAGTCTTTTTAGAGGAATCAATAAAAAAATTATCCAGCAATTCATATTGTTTGAAATAAAAAATCCTTTAATGGCCTTCTTAACGGAAAGGTTGCGAGTTAACATCTCGCCCACTAAATTTGTTAATTTTTCTAAATTGCTTTTTCTTTATTCAAAGCCTATTTATTTCCTTTCCTTATGGAATTAATTAACCCTTCGCAAATAATAAATTTTTGTTTTTCAACAAAAAATTCCCTTTTTCATATTTTCATCATCTGTTGCCTATTCCAAATTTTTTAAACACTACATTCCTATTTTTGTTTCATAATCTAAGAACTAAAGGCTATTAAAATTTAATAATTTAAGTAATAACCCGTGCAGAAATTTCGCCGTGGCCCCGACCGTGCCCAGACTCGTTCATATCGGGCCCAGATGTGGAAATCGAGACAGGG
>CAKNYM010043284.1:0-16624 GCA_932195095.1 Andricus curvator
AGTGTCATCGCTGCAGTGTCCAATGGGCAGCAGGATTTTTCCCTTACTTCTTGGAATGGTAATCGACCCTAGGCTTACCGTTCGCCAAGACGCACTCACCAAAATCCTGGAAGCAAAACATAAGCAACAGACAACTGTTAGATACAATATTGTGCCAAAAATTAATTTTGGAGCTAATGATTACACAGAAATGATTGATTGGGAACAGACAGATGTTTCACTTACCGTACCTCCAGTTTTAATTCCTATAACAGAGGATGAACTTACCGCTAAGCTATCTATGGGCGATGGCTTCGTACCAGACTGGGACTTTACATCTTTCCCTTGTCACACAGTAGCGGTGGAAAGAACTGTTAGACTGGTAACAGAGGTGTCCAGACAAGGCGCCACACTTCTTTTTTGAAAGACTGTCAACTTATTTGACACTAAGAAAGACTTTGTGGGTGTAAGTAATGACTCTGAGACTTAAATACGCACGTCCTACATATGGTTGGTTGGTTGGGTAGGGCTTGGGTGGAGTCCGATGTGCAGCCACCTCCACGTGGTGGGCTCTGGGTCACTCGAAGTAGTAGAACTCAGTAAGCTAGGAGCTGCACAAGTATTTAAGCGTTTTACTCGAAAATACGCAATTTTGAGCCATTTCCCCCTCCATGAGGATTGGCATGGGGTGACTTTGGCGACTCGGTACGGACCTCTAAGTACCCTCTGATGACTTTTCATCGTGAAGTCACCCTTTGTGATGTTCATATTGGGCAGAGAATGCCTTTGTCTTGGTTGTACATGTCTAAACTCTGGTAAAACATGACCAAAATTCCTTTCAAGGTTCTATAGTTTTTCTGGGATTTCGCTATTTGCATCAACGTTATTAATGTTTGGATTTGGTTCTAGTGGATCCGGTACTTGACGTTCATTATTTCTAGCACCTATGTCTTTAGCTTCGATCAGGTCTTCGTTGTCCACATCTCTCAAAGGGATTTCATGAATAGGAAGCTGCTGTTCCACTTCCATTTTGATGTCAATTATTTCAACAGCCAAAAGCAATCTGTTTACATATATTGAGCGCTTCTGGTCCGCTAGATTCTGCTCATTTGTTCTTGTGGCTGGCTCTGGGTACTCAAGTTAAAAGACTCTATGGTGTTCTCTCCTCACACTTGGCCCACTTTTCACTGCCAAAAAATAAAGGCACATAACTGCTTGATCGTGTGACGCGGCTTCCCCTAACAAACGTTCATGTCCGTCGTTTTTCCACGCCAAATCAACCTGTTGTTAAATGTCCATTGCTCGGTCTCCTGAAATATGTAGATTAGTCCTGATGTCCTTCACCTTAGCGATAAGATCTCTTAGTGCGACTTTCTTTATATGAGAATACTTTGTAGCAAATTTCTTCCTAAAATTGTATCCTTTTTCGCTTTTGGTTACAAACTTCGCATTTACATAGTAGAGATGCACCAATTCCTCTTTCATTGTGGTATCCCACTTAATGATCTCCCACGGTATTTCTGTTGAGGTGGTTGGCTGCAAATAGCTAACGCTAGCCAAAGCATCCTCAGTAGGCACAGTTCGTGTTCCACTGCTTACTGTTTGTCACAGATGTTCTTGCTGGCCAGCTGTTTTATTAGTCAGATCTGCCTGACCATCTCGCAGGTCACCATCACCACAATTCCGCATGCTGTCGCTCCCCGCAGTGGCTCCAGGGACGCCTCGACGATCCTCGGGAAGTGAAAAGCGTTTCAAAATCTTTAATATGCTCTTCATGATAATTTATGGGTTTTGGTTTTCCTCATAGACCCTTTCCTTTTCTTTATCTGCCTTTCTGGCATGGGAAACCCTGTCAGTAGCAGTGCTACCGCCAACATAGCTGTCAAAGTCATAAGAAGAGAGCTCAAGCCCTACCGCAACGCCAACGTGGCAACACTAAAACAACTTTTTTTTAATGAGAAGTTGTAGGTTCCGGAAGCTACGATCATGGTTCCTTGATGAAACTAATTCTGACGCAACTGGAACGTATACGTCCTTACGGATATGTCCTTACGGATGACCTTACGCAGCAGACGGCACAGTTGGAGATGAAAGATTCACCTGTGGATACTTTTTTAGAGCTACCAATGTTTGTAGAATGTTATGATGAAGAGTATTGACGGCCAAGATGAAGTGATCCCAGAAGAACAGCCTTTTGCATCTGACTCGCGATGGACTGAGCCTGACGCTGGCAAGGCGGGATTTAGTTGAGTTGGCTCAGAAATGAAGCCGTGATATTACCATCGGTTATTGCCGAGAATTCAATCACGTTATTGATCTTCGCCTTCAGATCCTGGAGGACAGTCGCATTATGTCTCTCTATGTACCCTTAGCATGCATAATTTAAGCATCCACTGAGAACATGTCCAAGTGTGTCTGGCTCTTGCTTGCACGCTCGGCAGTTGGTATCGCTTACAGGTACATTCATTATGCACTCGCGGTAAGCTAAGGTGCATATAACGCCGTCTTGACAAGCGAAAAGAAATCCCTTAGTTTTCGATCTCTATCCAGCAGACTTGAGAAACATGTTGGACAGACCCAATGATAGCTCTTCTCTAAGTATAATGCCGTAGAATTGACCATGAAGGGGCTTGCCAGCATGTTCTCTTAGTAGAAGCGAATTTTCTGCTTCTTGTACACGACTTTTGAGTACTAAAGGTGTTAGTGATGCTAGGCCATGTGTATTGTCGCTGGAATCAAATGGGAGGCCAAGCTCTTCTGCGGCCCTATCTGCGGCACGCTATATAAACGTCACAGCATTGACGACTTCGTGTTGATGGATTGTCATCGTCGAGCGTGTGCTTCGGTCCAAGATATGTATATTTTTCTCCATTGCCAAGACGTTGAATGGTATTTCCGCCTATGAGTTGAACATCCTGATCGCCACGCGATGATGTAGTTTCTGGTCTTTCTTGGCGTAGGTAGACGCAGGCACACTTGTCTAGTCCACAGCTCATGCCAATCGCTTGAGAGTATCTATTTGTCGCCGCCACAAGGATGTTTGTGTCCTCTTCTGAGAAAAGGAAGAGTCTAAGGTCGTCTATGTCTAAAAGGTGGTTGACCTTATATATGGGCCACATAGGTATCGAGAGCTTTTGCCTTGGAGCACAATGGATAGAGGCAAGAAGAAGATGCAGAAAAGTATCGGACTTAGAGAGTCTCCTTGGAAAACTCCCTTTTATATGTGATGTAGCTGGTAGTCACTTGTTTTTTGCCAGATGTTACGAAAAATCTTGTCCGCCACAAGAGCATAAGCTCTTTTATGCATCTCACTATTTTTGGATGCACATCCAGGCACTCAAGGAGCTTGATAAGTAGCTTATGGTTCGTGTTATCAAATGCCTTACGGTAGTCAATCCGAGCCATGGGCAGATTGCGTCGATACCTGATATGTATACCATTAAGCCATTTCCCTTTCAGGGTAGGCGTGACACTACGCGATTGGGGTAGTGTTTCTAAGTGGATAGTTTTCTTGTAGTTATAAATAACTACGAGCGTGGGCTCACCACACCCACGATGTGCCAACAGCACTCAGTATTCTTGAATGGTCACCCATCCAAGTACTAACCGCGTCCAACGCTGCTTAACTTCAGTGATCTGACGAGAACTGGGTTTTTTAGCGTGGTATGGCCAGTATGATATAGTCCTGGGTAATATACCTGTCTATTAACAGGTTCTCCCTGCAACTTGCCACCCCTCTCTTGCATCCACGTTGTTCAACAATTGCACTCCATACCGGCTCGATAGATGTTAATATCCTCTCTTCGAGAATGCCAGTGAATAGTTTGTAGTTGGTGTTCAAAGAAGCTATGGGCCTGTCATTCTTTGGACTTGACAAATACCTGGTCTTAGGGATCAGTACCGTGCGTCCTTCCACTAGCCACTGCGGGATAGGTTGTTCTCCGTTCAAGAAAGTAGTAAATATATGAGCTGGATGTTGGTGCGTAGAAGTGAACTTCTTCCACCAAAAGTTGTTGATTTTATCTGGCATTGGCACTGAAAAGTTCTTAGTTCTGGCGATAAATTACTTCACTTCTTCAGCAGTAATTAGTGGACACTCTTCCCCAGGACCTTGTAACCTTTGCCTTTGGCAAAAGTCAGGAAAGAGTGATATATCTGAAGTGTCTTCATTTAGCTGATAAGTATATCCATATTCTTCCTCCCAGGAGACTTGAATCTCTTCTCGACTAGGCGGATTTTTAACGGCACATGACGTTTTATTGAACAGACAACAGTTTACACTTGTTCAACGTGTGATTTGTTTTCCATAAGTTTCGAGCAAGTGCCTTAACTTTTGGAGTGAATTTTGTATTTGCTGTTATGTAGCTAATAACGCACTGAAAATTTGATGCATGCCGTCCCGCCGCTTCAATTTTAAACTGAAGCTGTGGCATACGCTCGCGAGTCTTACTCAGGCGTACTAAAGTATCGTGACTTCTATTGTCGCTAAGCAGGGAGACTGCCTTCTCGTAAACTACACTGTCCAGCGTCCAGAGATCAACAACTTCGGGAAGCAAATCGGGCATAGCAGTATTAGCTTCAGCTAATTTGTCCCTCTTGAGATAGACTTTTTGGTGGATTTCTGTTCTCCTACTCCTCATGTTGGCATTATCGGCTATCTGCAAATGTGGTGTTGCTGGAACGGGTGGTATGTGTGCTTGAGGATGTTACTCTTCTAGATAAAGAGCTTCATATCCGTTTTTGCGCAAAAAGGGTACCTGATCTCTTAAATACTGTATACCATTAAGCCATTTCCCTTTCGGGGTAGGCGTGACACTACCCGATTCGGGTAGTGTTTCTAGGTTGGTAACTTGTAGTAAGTAAATAACTACAAGTGTGGGCTCATCACACCCACGATGTGCCAACAGCACTCAGTTTTTTCGAATGGTCACCCATCCAAGTACTAACCGCGCCCAACGCTGCTTAACTTTAGTGATCTGACGAGAACTGGTTTTTTCAGCGTGGTATGGCTGTTGGCAAATTATGAAATTATGAATTATTATTATTATTATGTTGGCTCACCTTCCACCCACAGGTACTCTTGACCTAGTTCTTCGCTACTAAACACGGTCGCGAAACGCGGCAAGTGATTAGTAGATTCATTGGTGTCAGTCGTTTTTTCGGAACTCTATAGTCTGCTTGCGTATTCGTCATAATTCACGAGTATACACACTGGAGAGTCCGTCTTTAGGGACCAGACAATGAGCCCGTTCATAGGGTTCCAACATTCATACTGAAGAGCCCTATAGGGATCCAACATACATACTAGAGTGCCCATTTATAGGGATCCATATTTCTTACGAGCGGTGAAGCCTCGGTGGCTCAGATGATAGCGCGTCGAACTGCCATGCAGGAGGTCTGGGGTTCGATCCCTGAGCCGGGTACCAATGGAAATTTTTCTATATACTTCTACCGGGACTTCGGTAGTTCGGAACCCACCTTAAACTGTAGGTCCCCTCAGAAAAAGCTGGTATCGTACCAAGGTGGGGCTCCATGTCGAGGGGACTAGCCTTGAAGGTCGAAGCCGATTCTGTGAAGACTCGAAAATGAGTCAGCGTTCTTCTTGCGTTTGGGGACTCCTATAGGAGGCACCACCCTCGATGGTCGCTGGCCTATTTCGAGTAATGAACACACACACATACACTTACATAACACACCAGGACAGTGCTTCGAATCTGTGCATCTACCTGATGACCTCAGAGGGATCGCTCCGTACACCCTAGCCTGCTAGGGAGGCTGCCGAATTGTAGAGTGGGTGAGGATCACTTTGCCTGATCAACGAAGGAGGGCGTTATTTACTGTGCGATAGGTATGCCTGGCACCTGAGAGGTATAATCTCAGAACGTTGATAACAACGAAAACACACCGAGATCCAAAAACACTCGGCGAAGGATGGCCGGATTCGTAGTACTACCTCGAGAATAAACACGTGTATGGCACAATAGGCTTTATAGCTTGAGCGCCAGGGGTGGGACCTCACGCCCCCCCCCCTCCGCCTACATTACAACTATCAACTTCTTACGAGCGATAGTTCCAATGCCAACGGCTGAGACCAAAGTTTCAAAATTTTATTTACATTAAACGGCGAGAGACAAACACAACTTCACAGACGCACACGGACATACACATACACAAAAAAGGTCAAAAATTAAAAATGTGTTTATCACAGTCATCTGCAGTGTACGCGGGATGGCCATAGAAGGCGATTTTAACCGCTATCATTGTTCATGCCCAGAAAACTGCGGACGATGCGGCACGTGTTCATCAATACTGTCTTCTGAATTAGATGTAGCTAATTTTGAGCTCCCAGTTCCACACGGTCAGGATCTCCTGCTTTAGCTCCGAATATTTCTGGATCTTCTCAGCATATCCGAGCTTAATGTTATTGTTAAGAAGGACGCTTATGTCTATTATTCTCACGTGTTGAGCACGTTTATCTGACCAGAGGACATCTGGACGATTTTGTCTGACTAAAGTCAGCGTCAAAAGTACGCGACCCTCACTTTGATCGCTTGCAACTCGTTTAAAAACAATCGCAGAAAATTCTGGCCAGGTAAACGTGAAAGCCTAAGCACTTTTTTCAAGCCTCGACTTTCTAGGCTTTCCAAAACTAGCAATATTTCGCCAAACAAACCTTCACGCATATTTCGGGATTTAATGAGAGTAGCCACCGTATAAAAAGTGTTAGAAAAAAAGTATCCATTTCACAACAATAGGGACTTCAGAAGGAAGGGGTACCGACGTCCCTGCCTTTTTCCCTCCCAGCTATTGACCTGCGGGTGAGCCTAGTATCCCCTTCCTTCTGAGGTCCCTATTGTTGTAAAATGGATACTTTTTTTCTAACACTTTTTATACGGTGGCTACTCTCATTAAATACCGAAATATGCGTAAAGATTTATTTCGTGAAATATTGATATAATTTAATTTTTTCAAATTGTACTTCAATCGCGTTACAAAACTGCACATCTTAAGCCATAAAACAACTTCCTATCATTATTTCTTTTCAAGATTATATGCTTGTGCCTCCAAAACCTTGTTTTTTGGCACGTTTTACATCAGCGCTATCGTAAAAAATTCTTCAGAACAACAATCTACATATCTTTCAATTCGGGAGACCTTAGGCTTTCACGCTAATCTGGCCAGAATTTTCTGCGATTTTTTTTGAACGAGTTGCAAGCGATCGAAGTGAGGGTCGCGTACTTTTGACGCCGACTTTAGGTGGCCAGTCAAAATAGTCTTATCCCAGTAAAGGAGATGGCGTTCGTTCTCTAGTACTTTAACTGGGCTATATACTAGTGAGGCTCAAATCTCTCTAGTAAGCCAGTGTGCAGGGAAATTTGTTAGTGAATGATCCCAGCAACATCATTATGTCTGCGCGTCCATTCTTGCGAGGCAAGCATTGTACAGCCATTAATGATGTGTTTACCTCACCAGTGAGCAGCTAGCGCTTCAGCTTTGAGATGTCCGATGTTCTGGTTGTCAACAGCTGCCAGTTTTAAGGGGGTACACAGATGAACTCTACAGATGTAGTCGTAGAGTAAGATGTTAGTCCTGTTTTGAAAATATTCGCGCAATTGCGTAACATGAGAGTTACACAATCAACGAACATCCAAGATCCCTCTGCCTCCAAGCTTGCGTGGCAGAACTATTCTCAGTACAGCTGTTCTTCCATGGTGCATTCGGTGCTCAGATATTTTCCGACTAAGGCGAACCGAAAAAGTAGTCTCCAGTGCCTTTTTAATTGCAGAGTGGAGCGGACCCCTCGCCTGCAATATGCCAAGGTATCTGTACGATTCTTCATCAGTCAACACCTTAATCAGCGCGTGATCGTCCAGTATCAGTGAAGCATTCATCTCTCCACGGGACAAATGCAGCTTTCTGCATTTTTTCAAACCCAGAGACAGTCTGATGTCATAGGAGAACTGCAGCAAGATGTTAAGTAGGCTGTTCAGTTTCGACTCCGAGCTTGCATAAACCTTTATGTCGTCCATGTACAGGAGGTGAGTGAGTTGAGACTCAGACATTCCCACCTTAATTTTGAACCCATAGGACGTGTTGTCCTATGAAAGATTCCTCGTTTAATGGGCAAGGACTGGGTATCCCTTATCATCCCACGACTGAAACATTCAATCCTAGTTCACTACGTGTACATAGCGTGATCCAGAAATTGGATGATGCGCGGGCAGATCTTATATGTCTTAAGGACCTCAAGTAAATAATAGTGGGGTATTGAGGGAAACACCTGTTGGTAGTCAATGTAGGCTACGTCGTGTCCAGTTGACTTGACCTATGAGTACCCTAGATGTTCGACCAATATCTAACCATTTCGTCGGCCCTAGGTGGTTCACAATAATTTTGAGTCTTATTTTTGCCATCTGCAAGTCTGCGATAGAAACGTTTTTTGTCTGCCACAAAAGTCTTATTGTCATTCCTTCTCGCGATCGCTCTCTTAAATCGTCACAATCACGCTGGCAGGACCATGCGCATCTGTTCTAGATGCATATCCCGTTGCAAGAACAGAGGCTGGAGGCCTAACGACTGTCGACCATGACACAGACGCCCTGCTACATCCCCCAGATCCGGCCCCCGATCGTCCACAGCGTATCGTGTCACCGCATCTGCGGGGTACGCTACAGGTGCTGCTAGTTGTTGATGCACCTATTTTTCGATGTTACTTATTTCGTCCTTGGATATAAGGTGGCGCCACTTAATGGATCTTAATGGATCAGCGAAATGTTGTTCAGTCACTCCATGGGTAAGCTCGGGATGAAGACCCACGAAGAGACGATGTTGTTCGCCCCTGGCGGGTGCGCCCCGTGCTGTTGCCCGAAAGTGACATGTGATCACGTCTCCATTCATTTCCGGCGTCCACTTGATCCTCTTTTTGGCATGCGCACCCTGAAGTTGCTAGCCGAATGCATTCTCAACCTCAGATATTATTCGGTTGATGGTTCTTCTAGGGAGAAGGTTCCCATCTATAATCTGACGCCTTTGTTGTTCAAGGTCGTCTTGCGTTACTGTTCTTATTTCCGGGAAATTCGCTACAAAGTTTTGGCGAAAGGCCATCCCGTCGAGAGAAGTTCTTGTCGCTCCCGTCTCGTGTTCGAACTGGGGGCGCATTAAGTACTCATCATGATAAGTTTGGATAAATTTGAAGTGATTTAAAATAAACTAAACAAAGTGTCTACGAACACCGACAAAATGTGGCTATTCGTACCGAAATTTCGGTGCAAATAGAATTGTGAATGGCTCCCAGATTCAAAGATATCTTCATCAGGTCGGGGGCCATCGTAGTGGAGGCCGCAGACATCTGGTCGCGAGACTGGATAGTAGAAAGAACTCCAACGTTTAGGCTTAAAGAACAATTAAATTTAAAGGTCAAGGGGGCGGAGTGTCTGCAAAGGTATCGCAGAGCAACCGTACTGATTCCCGGGACTCCCGAGAATCCGATGACCATTCTGGGGCGCCTAAGCTTCCAGAACCCGTCTCTACAATCGGATTCGTGGAAGGTATATGCCGACAGGCATAGATCCAGGCCGAAGGGGAGAGGTGGGATTCTAGTCGTTGGTCTTCCCGAATCTTCAATCAGAGCCCGTGCGGTTCTGCATTACCGACCCTATCTGGGGGCGGGTAGGGTTACCTTTCGGGTGACCCAACTGGGATCCGCAGGGAGACCAGAAGCGTCCGGAGGTTCCCCGAATTAGCCTTTCAATGACTGAGACGAGAACCCTCATGGTGCAGATTAATTTGCACCACAGCAAAGGCGCCTCAGCGGTTCTAGCCAGACGCATATCAGTGGTACAGACAGGGCTCGCCCTAATCCAAGAACCCTGGTTATACAGGGAAAGGATTAGTGGCTTGTCAGGGTGTCGCATCATATATGTATAAGGGGCCGCGCGAAAAAACGCCAAGGGCATGCATAGCCGCCAAGGGTATGGATGCGATCTTGGTGCCTGAGTTCTGATCCAGGAATCTCATCGTTAATGAGGTGAGACTCAGGGGCAGAAGCGGAGAAAGGCTAGAGGTGGTTATTGCTTTGGCTTATTTCCCGAGCGATGCCGAGGGACTTTCGCCTACCAGAAAGATGGAGACTCTAATTCGGCACTGCCAGGAGAACAGGATTCCTCTGCTGTTGGGCTGTGATGCAAACTCTCACCATACGGTGTGGGGGAGCACAAACATCAATGACAGAGGGAGACATTTAATCGAATACCTAGCGGGCACTGAGCTGGAGATTCTGAATCGGGCTGATACTCCCACATTCCAGACTACAAATAAGAGTGAGGTTTTCGTTGGACTCTATTCTCGGATGTAGTGAGGAGCAAGTAGTGGGCTAAAATGTCTCCGATGAGGAGATCTCGGACCACAAATATATTTTGTTTCGTTTAACCCTAGGAAAACCGGTGGTGTCAAAGATCAGAAACCCCAGAAATACATTTTGGGACTTATATCAAGATGTCCTCAAAGGGAGACTTGCGGAATTCCTTGCAAGTCATGGTACCATTGATGAGTTTGAGCACGCCGCGGATTTTCTGCGAAGGACTCTGACTACATCATATAAGAACAATTGCCCTACAAGCACAATCAAGTCTAGGAAAGGAGTAAAATGGTAGAATAACCACCTGGAATTACTCCGTAAAAAGACAAGAACTGTGTGCAACACGGCCAATAGAACTAAATTGCCTTCAGACTGGAACATCTATAAGACGGCCCAGTATGAATACAATAAAAATTCAAGAAAATATAAACAGGAGGATTGGAGGGGTTTTTGCGGGGAATCGAAAGACATTTCGGAAACAGCGAGGCTCCACAAGATACTGGTGAAAAATCCGGAAGTTCGCCTCGGGCTAACAGGGCTCGATAATGGTGAGTTTGCCGAATATATAGAAGCAACGCTGAATCACCTAGTGGAAGTTCACTTTCCGGGTTTTCAGCGAATATGAATCGACCAAGAGGAGGAAGGCTAGGGCCAAGAGATAGGGAGAGCCTACTGGAATTTCGTCGCCAAGGTCGTTAATAATGAAAAGGTGGTATGTGCCGTAGGGTCCTTCTGTCCCATTAAATCACCAGGGTCGGATGGCATTTATCCGAAACTAGATGAGGCGAAGGCCTAGTAAGGGGAATAGCGCCACGGGGTTGCCCACAGGGGGTGTCCCCCCTTTATGATCCTAGTCAGAAGGGCTCATCTGGAAACGGTGATGGGTCTTGCAAGGTCGGCGTTGCGCATCGTAGTGCTCTGGTGCGATAGCTCAAGGCTCTCCGTAAATCCGAAAAAGACCAGCCAGGTCATTTTCACGAGAAATTATAAATGGCCGAAAGTTCACGCTCCTGTATTCTGTATTCTGTATTCTGATAGCAAACTGAACTAAGCAAAGCACCTGGAGACTCAATGCAGGAAGTTTGTCATGACTTTTTGCATGTGCAGGAGAGCCTTTGGGTTGTCGTGGAGTCTAGGGCATAACATGCTTGCATGGTTCTACTCTGCAGTCCTTAAACCAAGACTCCTATATGTGGCCGTGGTCTGGTGGCCACGGGCGGAACTTGAAACGATGCAGTACAGGCTGCGACGATTACAAACGCTAGCGTTTAGGGGTTTGACGGGAGCAAGAAGGACTACGTCCACAGCGATCATAGGATTCATACTCTGTGAAGAACCCCTACATGTTGTGATTTATTAGCAAATTTATTACTTGATACCTTCAATATTATAGACCCTAGTTAAAAGTTATACCAGTTATTATACCAGCTGAAAGGAAAATCAGACCTCACAATAATTACGGAGTATTCTAGAATTATTACCAACAAACCTGTTCATATCTTTATAATGACGAAAGATTCATTAAGGCATTATTATATTTTCTCTTAAGGTATATAAATTCTATTGAACATACAATATGTATACTCTATGAAAGAAAAGTACTGCTATTGCAGATATCTATCTCTACGTTATTTTGATAGTGTTACTTTTCCATTTTAAACTTCAGGCATATTCATTTTACGTATATTTTATACATATTTATATTAAATGTCAAAGTTACTATTGTGGATTTCAGTCACACGTGTATTAATGTTACTTTAAACATACGTTTATTAAATTTCTACATATTTAATGTAATTTTCTGACACTATTAAGTATATTTTTTAAGTGAATCAGTATTACTCGTGTGGAAAAGTTGACTGGCGCCAGACTAGGTCCTAACCAGATTTCCCAGTTAATAGGGGCGCACACGAACTCCGATCGCGGTCAACCAAGCTCCGAACACAAATTCTGAATTCCTCTCGGGGCAAAAGTAGGTAGCTTAGGTGTGCACGAATTTCGCTCAAGAGGCTTACAAGTGCCCCTCCCATTAAAATTAAATACATTTCAAATGATTTTAAGTAATTTCATTGGATTTTAAAATAATTCTTTAACTACATATCCAGTTTTAAACAAAATTTTATAAATATTGTATTTATAAGTTTAAATTACAAAGTATAATTTTATTCACAATGGAAATGCCTATATACACGATACAGTCTATACTCTATACAGACAGTCACGACAATGGTTGACTCTTTACTTTTTCTCCCTCTTCGGTTTTTTTCTACTGTGCTATAACATTCAGTAATGAGCCAATCGCACTGACATTTGGAAACATACTTCTTTCGTTTTAAGGCTATTTGCACAAATCTTTCACACAAGCTTAATTCTTTGAGTTTATATTTTAAGGTTTGTTTTTCTAAATTTCATAAATAGAGACATTAAGTCATACATTGCTGTCGTTCTTCAAAGTTCGGATCTTTGTCAACTCTAATTTATAGTAATGTATAGTAATTTTTAATGTTAGTAAAAATTGATACAGTCATTACAATTATTTCAGACATTTCGGCACTCGATTGTGTCCGTCTTCAATTGAAAATTCAGACAATATTTTTACACATAATATGGGTAATATAATACAATATTTCGATGGCTTAATTACCTGCGGAGATTTGGCTAAAATTTGAAAGTTATTGGTTTCTATAAACATATCTTAAATGAACTATTTTTGGTATTCTAGTTGGTAAATAACTCATAGATATAATTTTTAATTTCCTTGGTGTGTGCGATTTAATTATGTTTAATTAATCAAGAGTAATTACGAAAAAACTATTTTAATCTTTTATTATTAGAGTTGAATTATAATTACATGTGTTTATAACATAGATGTAAAGTTCATTTAGTATTAAAATAAATAATACTCATACATAATGGTTTTTTGTAATAACTCTTCAATAATTAATCAACAGCCATTCGCTAATACCAAATAAGTTCAAAAATATACCTTAATTTTTGTTTAGTCTAAATATCTCTTAAACTCCCCAGTCGACACACTTGGCCTAAACTCATCCTACAGACGTCTTTTTGTGGAGGTTTTTAGGCTTTTACGAAAAGACGCCTTTGGGGTCATACTAAAGACGTTCTAATCTTGTCCCTTAAGGTATATCTTAGAGACGTTTTCAGTACGACTTAAAGATGTTTTAAAAAGTCCCTATGTCTGGCCTTTTGTTGTCTTTAGGATATCTTTAAAGGATATCCTGAAGACAATGTCGTAATGATGTCCCTAGGACGTCCTTAAAGCGTCTTGTAAAAGATTCTCATAATTTGGAATAAACCCAAATTCACGTGTAAGTAAAAAATCTTTTTCACTAAATTTTGAAGATTTTTTATTAAGTTGGATAAAGAATTCTGAAATATTTCAACTCTTTGACATTTCTCTAAGTTTCGGTAGTTAGATATTTTTCTTTCACATAAAACTTGAAGGCCTAAATGCTCTAAAATATTTTTAAAACCTAGTCTGCACTTAATTTTTAAGAATTGTTTTAAGTTTAACTTAGAAATAAGTAGTTAAGCTATGTGAGTTCTGGAACACCACAACGTAGTTCAAGCTGCCACCGCCTAATGGCCTAATGGTCAGTTACCATCAATCGGTAAAACAGTTATAGGTCAGGCACCGCCAGTCGCAAGGTAGAAATATGCCTTACCATCATTCGGTAAGGTAGAAACATGCACTACCATCAGTCGGTAAGGTAGGAATCTGCCAGGGATCCATGTCTCGGTCCATAATGTAGGTCCCTACCTTATCGACCTAGACCCTCAATGCATCAACCAAGTAGTCAAATCCCAACAGTATATAATTGATACGAACTTGCGTTACAACTTTATAGAAATTTCTAGACAGGTCAAACTTCCGGTTCAGACTTTCTAGAAGATCAATCAATATTAGATGTAATCTCTAACGACTCATCAAGGAAGATCAATCGATATTCTCAACTTCCACCTAGAATGGTAGATATTTAAAATGCGATGTGTCGAGCCTTCCAGAAATTTTGACGTGATCTCTGACGATTTTCTATACATCGAAATTTCTAGCAGGTCTGACGTATGACGCGTGATCTTGATATGCCCTCTAGTTCTAGAAACATCGATACAGTTAATCATAATGACCGCTCACTCTTATTACCCCTAATTTATTTAGATTTTAGAAAGATCTGTCAAAATTCCTGTAAGATTCGTTGCACGAGGGGCTCTTACCTGCATCAAATTTCTTGAACCGCCAGTATGTGATCTCTACCTAAATTCTAGAAAGATCGATTTATTCAAGTTTGTATAAGGATACAGGTTCTCTTTATCAAACTTTCTAGAAGAATCGATATTGGATGTAATTTTCACCTAAATTCGAGAAAAAACTATCGAATTTTCTAGAAGGGGCTATTACTTTCGAGATTCCCTGTATCAAAATATCTAGAAACTTATACTGACGTATGTAGAGTGGGGGTGAGGACTAATAAAAGCCGGACTGGAGCGAAGCGCAGTCATTCCGTTTCCGAGCTCAGAGTAAGAGAAGCATCTGAAGTGAAAAGTGAATAGTGATCAAATATAAACATTAGTGGAGTAAATAGTGTATAAAAAAGTGAAAAGAAGAAAAGAAAGTAGAGGTTAAATTTGTTCATATGATTAAGGAAGCTTTACACCTAATTTCGTCGCCATTGTTTGGAAACATACAGCTGGGTAAAGGCAATAAATGGAGAAACGAGTGTATGATGTGTTTAAAGATGGTGAGAAAGGAGCTTTGCAGAAAAACACCACCGCTGTTAATCAATCAGAGACGGAGGTGCCTAAATATAATTGAAAAATTAGCATGTCCTAAGGCTCGTTTTGATTTGCTCAGTAAAAAAGGAACTGGTCTACTGAACAAAAGGACAAGCCGTGATGACATCAGCAATCGAGTCACATGGATCGATGTTCACAAAGCGTTTGATAGTAGAATAAATACATATGTTGTAGCCAACCTAGTTCATAAAGATGTTCTTGCTTTCCTGGATGATGCTGAAAGATTATTTATTGCTGAGGTGGGCCAGGCCTAGCGCTAACACAGGGCTTTAAAAATAAACGCTGTGCTCCTTACATACTATTTGAAGGTCGGTATGGAGGCACCTGCTGACAAGACTTTCAAATCCAAAAATGAAGAAATATACTATACCAAAGATTTGAAACTCTGGTTTAAAAACTATGTGAGATACCCGATCCTGAAAGAACTGGAAGGTTTTGAGAAAAAAGATTCAGGGTGGACCTTACACTCAATTATAAAACTTTCAGTGAACATGAATAAGCTTGACCCAATGAAGGGCAGGTCTTACATCGAACTTACTTTATGGATTAGGAAAAGAAAAGCATGTATAAACGTGCAGAATAAGAATGACAACGAATGCTTCAAGTGGGCTATACTATCAGCCATATACCCAGTCACTGGGGAACATAAAGTTGTTACATGCATGACCAGCTATACCCAACACAACGATGTATTAGATTTTTCTGGAATCTACTTCCCGGTTGCATTAAAAGACGTGAAAAAATTTGAAGGAAAAAAATGACATATCAGTAAACGTGTATGGCCTGATAAAAAACAAGAAGAATTAATTTACGGTGGTTCCATTACATCTTACTTCACAGAAGAGGAATATCCATGTGAACCTTCTTCATGTAGAAGAAGAGTATGTGAATGAAGAGAGTAGTGATGAAGAAGAAAATGACTGTTAGGATAGTAGGAATCAGTCATTCAATTTTTATTATGCATTGGTGAAAAATCTTTCGCGATTAGTCAACAGACAACTATCGAAACACCATGGGAAAATACATATCTGTGAACGTTGCCTATACTATTTTTCATCTGAAGAAAAGTTGATGGCTCATACTGAAGATTGCAAAATATTAAATGACTAAAATCGTGCTACCGAAACCTGGAAAACACATTATTGAATTTAAAAACTTCGAGTATCGCGAGAAGGTTCCATTTATCATTTATGCAGATTGTGAATCTCTGCTAAAACCTGTAGACGTCCAGGTAAGAACATCAAACGCCGAGGTTTTTCAAAGGTGTGAGGTTTGTCACATAGGATATCATGATGATGACGATGATGTCCTTAGCGATAGTAATATGGAACTTTTACATTTTCTTGTAAAAGATTAGTTTTAAATAGTGCTTTAGAGGTTTTCTTAGTGTAATTATTTTGTAAATAGTTTTTATCAGGATTTAACTGAATAAAAGACAATATATATATATATATATATATATATATATATATA
>CAKNYM010043284.1:16724-84509 GCA_932195095.1 Andricus curvator
TTAATATTATTATTAATATTAATATTATTAATATTGTTAGTACAAGCGTTGGTTTGACATTGATTCATCGTTGTATCAACTTTAGTTCAAAGTTGGTTTGATATTGATTCATCGTTGTATCAACTTTAGCTCATAATTGGTTTAAAATTGATTCATCGTTGGTTCAATATTGGTTCATCGTTGGTTTGACATTGATTCATCGTTAGATCAACGTTAATTCAACATTGCTTTATCGTTAGTTCAACATCGATTTAACGTTGATTCAGCATTGCTTCAACGTTGATTCAACATTGCTTTAACGTTGATTCAACATTGCATAAAGTTGATTCAACATTGCGCAAAGTTGATTACATATCAGATTTATCTATCCAGCTGTTGTGTGAGCTATCAAAACCCAACCACTTTACAAATATTTTGTTACCACGCTTCCTGATTACATTTTCCACAAGATATACGTCTGGATCCTTAACTTTAAGAAGTTCTTGTTAATAAAATCCGCCAGCGACGGGTTGTTCTTGCTAGTCTTTAAGCCTGTACGTAACTGGATACGTGGGCATAACTCGATCCACAGTGAATATCTGTGTTGTCCAGTTGGGAGTGTATCCTTTCTCAAAAACGTGCTTATGCTTGCTGATTCGAACTTTGTCATCAACTTTGAACTTTGGTCTCCTCTTGGGTATATTTCGTAGTGTTTTTAAGCGTTACATCAGCTCCGTTTCATTCTCGACATTGACATCTTTTGGCTTCATACCGATTGATCGATGTTTGGTATTGTTGTACTTGGAGATGAGAGTAGGTGAAATGTCTATCCACTTATAGTTGCCTCTCAAGCTAAACTGTGGCCACATCTTATTCTTGAGCGTGCGATTAAATCTTTCACAGATTGACGTGTTTAGATTACTATGCGTTGAGTAGAGGTTCATGTCATATCGTTGCATAAGTTCTTTAAAATGTGAATTATAAAATTCTTTGCCTTCATCGGTTTGTAACTTTTTTGGCACAAGACCCTGCACAAGTATAAATTGCATTACTGAAGTGACATCTGGTCCACTTTTGCTTTTAACAGAAACCGCCTAGGCGTACTTTAAGAAAATATTTATAACGGTAAGTAAATACTTGTAGCCATTATTCTCACGGACATAGGGTAGCATTTCAACCAAATCTGCCTGCCATGTCTCGTCTATACCACGAATTTGCACATGACGACGTGGATAATTCTTTCTAGCAGGTTTATGCAGTTCTGTGACTACTGCCAATTTCTCGTTGTCCATTTCTCTAGTGCGTTTAATCGAGCGTCCAACTGAGCAATGAGTTCAGTGTTACGGACTGACAAATCTTGTGAGTGTCAATCTGCAGGTTTCTCAGTTTCTCATTGATTGATTTTTCGAGTATGCGTATCATCAAATTATTCTTATCAATCTCTATTCGTATAGATGATGTTACTTGATACACTGTACGTATCTCATTTTGTACAATGCTCTGTACAAGTCCCAAATTGACTGCGTTGTATTCTTCTTTGGCCTCGCTAACGTTACACACTCTCTTGCCGTCTACGTCGTAATTGCCGTTGTAGGTGATCTGGAATCCAACACCAGGAGATCCACGGCTAGCTGCCGCGATTCGATCTAGGTGAAGTCCAAATACATCGATACTTATCGTGATACTGACGATAGCGCTATGAGTACACTCCTAATATATGATTTCAGCTTCCCACCGTTCCTCAATGATTGATATAATTTCATTGTTGTGACGCGGGTTGCCTGCTGCTTGAGACGCTAGAAGTAGACGAAGACGATCAACTAGTTCGTTAGGGTCTTCCCGATAGACGTAGTCAGTCTCTACATTTTTTCTTGCTATCATATACTGTGGTCGAGAACCTCCACTAATTGAGCAATGTCTGCGTGATACGTTAAACATTTTTGCAATAAAATTCTTGTACTTGATCTCTCGGCCGGGACAAATAGATTCAGTTGGGATGTACCGCTTCTTGTGTGCATTTGTAGCAATCAATATTTCCTTATAATTGCTTAGATCATCAGTGCTTATAGATGACTCTTCAGAATTTTTTTTTAAACAGTAGTTTAAGCAGATCAACTGTTTTCAGATACTGTTTACCATTAACATGAATATATTATGCCTCAAAACTATTAGGTTTATCACCAGTCATAAGGGTGCCATCACTGAGCTTACGCACACCATAAACCATATCTGAATACTGCTTTCTATTTTGTTGTTGCATTCTAAAAAAATTGTTTCTCAAATGCTCACAACTATCAGCAGGTTCGGTTAAAGCATCTTCTTCAAGCACAGTTGTATCTTGCTCTTCTTCAGCATGAGCAGTCATGAAGGAAGCGTCAAGCAGTTTCTGCAGCGGCGTGACGATTGGCTTAAACGTTTCACCCATTATTTTTTCAGTTGCTTCTTTAACCATTTTGAGCATTTGATGTTTACGTCAAATCGCCTCACTAGCTTTTGCAATTTGACGGAGCACCTCTTTCTCTTTGTTAAACTTTTACATATTGACGTGTGAATGTCTCAATACATAATGATATGATTTCCACCACACAACTTGTATTCATAGAGAGATAAAACAGTCAAATCCTTTTCTATATCTGCCCTTGTTGAGATCGCTGTCCTTGTCAATGAAAACAAATCCACACTTGGCAGTATTCCAACATGCTGAACATAAGTGTCGAAATTAAGAATAACTCATGTCAGTGTTCATATGATCGTCATACACATATCTTAAATTCCTTTCATCCTGTTTGAAAAGTATCAACAGATTCAAATTATCTAGAACCAGATGTTTAGGAATTCGAGCTTAAGTTTGACGTAAGTAAAAACTGTCAACATGAGCGGTTCTACCCATACAGAAGAAGGCTCTAATGTTATCCGTTATCCTGTTTGTCACAGGCCACATCATCAAAGACAATTATAGAATTTGGTTGAGCCTCTTTTGGTTGTATTACTTCTTCATGCTCACTGAAAGGAAAATATTCAACGCTGTCTACATTAATTAACACCCGTTCAAAGAATTTGTATTTTGACTGTTTGAGGGATTTCGAGTAGACGTAGACATTTTCAAATTTTAATCCGTTTGGATGTAGGATTAGGGCAAGTAATGTATTTGTCTTGCCACAATTTGAAGGTCCAATAAACACTGCGAAAATGCTGTCTAATAGTAGAATGCCATGAGGTTTCACCCTCTTCTTTTCTGATTGGACTAGAGTGTCAAAGTTGCCAACCGGAAGTTTAACGGGTTGTGCCTTGAACCGCATCTTGATCTAGACTGTTGTGAATGCTATAAATACAGCCCTTATATAATTTTTACATCAGTTGTGTGCTAACCTCCGTTCAGTGAAGAATGATTGTGCACCGTAAAGCAAATAAAGTATCACACCATCATCGAGGTAAAGGATTGGTCAACAAAGTCATCAACAACTTGCTGTTCGAATTGCACTTGCCTGGCTACCAATACTGTGGTCCAGGTAACAAGCTAGCCAAAAGACTTGTTACAGGTGATCCTGGTATCAATCCCTTAGACGCAGCGCGCAAAGAACACGACACTTTATACTCGCAAAATCGCGAGAACGTTGAAACAAGAAACGCTGCAGATCATGTACTAGCCAGTCAAGCCTGACAGCGTGTTTTTTCTAAAGACGCTGGAATTGACGAAAAAGCGGCAGCACTGGCAATAACTAACGCGCTGAATGCCAAAGCGAAACTTGGTATGGGGTTAAAGAAGAAACCTATTTTAAAGAGGAAATCTGTTTCTGAAATTTTAAAGAAGAAACCCAGTCCGAAGAAGAAACCAGCTATAAATAATAAAATAATAGCATTCAAAAAGCCTGTGAATGCAGCTAAGAAAGCAATGAAAAGAAGTAGTGATGCAAAAGTGGCCATCAAGTCTGCAATAAGAGGTGCAAAGGAACCTGTAAAAAAAGGCAGGGGATAAACATCAAGTGCAAAATCCACGTGTCTTGCCAACACCTTCGAAAGTTGGTGATGTTTTGCGACTGATTCCAATTTTTTCTGGACTCAGTGCACTTGGCGCTCTTATTGGTGGAGCAAAAACTCAAGGTCATAACAATGCAATGGAGGCTATTGCTCCAGGAAAAAGTTTACACCTAATACCCTACAGAAAAGGATTAGGTCTTCATATGAAACCTTACCGAAAACGACAGGGACTTTATCTAAGACAGGTGCCAAAAAACTTGCAATAAAGCTACTTCACCACGCACTCACTGATACCGATCTGTTCAAGTATGTCAAAACTCTAAAGATTCCACATTTTCGTGGAGTATTTATGCGCAATCAACTACCAGTGAAGGGACGTCACCAAATTGAATCAGCTATTGTAAATCTTGATGATAGTTACAGCCCTGGTACCCAGTGGGTAAGCTATAGAAAGATCGGTGATATTGTCCTATACTTTGACAGTTTCGGTAATCTCTGTTCACCTTTGGATCTTGTAGATTACCTAGGTGTTGGTAGCGTGATAAAGTACAATTATGACAGATATCAGGACTATGACAGTGTTGAATGTGTACACTTGGGCTTAAAATTTCTATCTGGACAACTGCATATAAAAGATAAATACTATCTATATAAGAGTGTGTGATGAATGGACTAGAGTCAGAACAGAGAAGAACATCATGATGGAAGAATCATTTACTCTCACGATAACAGGAAATTCTTCTGTGCTAGACTCAGAGTATTTTTACCAATAGAACTCTTTTCTTATAAGAACTATGCACTTGGACTTGTTGAATTGCTGGTATGTCCAGAAGGCTCTAGCAATTGATGGTATTACTATAAACATTAGGCCAAATAATAACACATTACGCAGCGACACAAAGTGTGATCGCAAAGTGAACTTTCAACCTCACGATTCTATTGGGCGATTGTTGGGATTCATACCTCGTATTCTTGAAGCCAATAAGACTTATACTTCTGATCTACCTGTGGCTATTCTTAAAGTGAATGCTCTACGCGTTGAGTACAATATCACTACGGGAGCTTCCATAAATAATCGCAAAGTGCACAGGATTCATGAATTCTTTCCTGTTGTACCACCAGGATATAAGATCGTTGAAGTGCCATCACACGACATTTACCTTCCAATCGCCGTGCTCTTTCTGACACAGTATGGTCTGAAGATCAAATCTCGTGGAAAAAGAAACTGAAGCGTCCATTTCAGATATTTATTATCTCCTTTTGTTGCAATAAAAATGGAAGAAATACTAAACATTCCAACACCAGTGAGATTTGATGAGTCTATAGCTCACTATGGGATTCATGCACATCAGCCTTATGCCTCATAATTATTCAATAACAGTGATGAAATTAGAATTGCTGTTCAGCATCAAGATTTGTGTATACTACCAAACAAGAGTTCACTGCATGTGGATGGAAGACTGAGAAGGCCTGATGGAGTAACAGCTGTGACTGGTACAACACTAGGGAGCAATGCCATCTGCCATCTATTTGATGAAGTTCGCTATGCGCTCAATGTTATTGAGGTTGATCGCTGCAAGAATGCCGGTCTGACTAGCACCATAAAACACTACGTCTCACTTAGCCCTGGACAAATTTATATTATGCAGAATGCAACAAAACGTCTTACCAATGATGAGGGGTACTTTGATGTCACTATGCCACTCAGTGTGATCCTAGGATTTGCTGAAGACTATCGAAAGATCGTTGTTAATGCAAAGCATGAACTTGTCCCTCTGCTTCCCATCACCTCAAGACATATATGAACTGTGAAAACTTCAACTCAGTTGGAAAAACCTCGTTACATTATACGGGGTTTCCTGACATGTAGAAAGGATAGGCTAGCCAGATATGCTATTCGCTTTGATCAATACAATATAACTAATGTCAAATTATTTCTCAATTCACAGTACTATCCATATGGTAATTTAAATCTGGACTTTGACCATAATCAGTTTGCAGTACTGTATTAGATGTATGCAAACTTTCAGGCAGCATACTACGGTAAAGAGCCTGAACAAACTTTGAAGAAAAGTGATTTCAAAGAATACGCTACTCTTATTGTCATTGATTGCTCAAAGTAAAATGAGTTTCTCAAACAGGCCTCAGTGGACATTCGTTTGGAATTTGAATCTGCAAACAATTTTCCCGCTGAAACTGCAGCCTACTGTCTAATTATACATGACCGTATGATTCAGTACCAGCCACTTAGTGGTAGCGTGAAAAAGTTGATTTAAGATGATTGTGTTGGGGGTAATGACAGAAGTGGGGGTAATGGCAGTGGTGGTGGGGAGAAAGGTATAAAAGAGAGATGATTTTAGCAACAGAGTTGAGTTTTCATCGATATGGATTTCATCCTGGACGTGCAAGGCTTCAAGAAGCCCATCAACCAGTTCTTCTTCAAGGAGTTGGCTATAATTTCTCTTCAGGAAGACGCTCAACCTGTGGTCTACCTGTTTGAACCACCCTACTACTGGGACTCTTTGCCTGCTGAATACAAGAGTGAAAATTTATGGTTTACGCGCAATTACCTTGGCTTGGAATGGACTTCCGGTGACAAACCCTATGCAGAAGTGAGGCTTATAGTTCGAGATACACTAGGTGGCGCTAGTGCAGTCTACGTTAAAGGATTGGAAAAGAAGAAATGGTTGGACCAGTATGTGCGAAATGTGAATAATCTGGAATATCTGGGCTGCGCTCCGTTGAAAAAATTGTGCAGCTCAGTTTTAACAACTTGCAATCACACAACGCTCAAAGACTTTTATAACCGTTGTGAATTTATGTTTCAACTACGTTTACTTATATTACATTATAGGTTAAGATTTTCTCTTGTAAATTAGGCTTAATCTTTTTTCTTGAATGAACCAAACATGTAATTTGACATCGAGTGAAGATTTATTTAAAACTATTCAGTTAGTTAAGAATTAGTTAAGCTGATTTTACATTTTAGTCGGTATCTTTCCATCCGGCGTTAAATATTACAAACATTGTTGTGTAGGTATCAAATTTCAGCGCTGGACACACATCGTTGAGTTGCATTTTCAAATTTCGCGCGATCTTGTTTCTTCGAGCGTTAGACATTAGAGTGAACGATCAATATGATTAACTGCGTCGATGTTCCTATAAATATGGAAGGCGTATCGAGCCCACGTGTCACAAGATGGTAAAGCAGGTTTCTACCTTACCGACTGATGGTAACTGACCGATGGGAACTGACCGGTGGCGCCATTAGTCGGTGGTAACTTGAACTACGCAGTAGTGTTCCAGAACTCCCATAGCTTAACTACTGAAATATTTTGACTCTTTGAAATTTCTCTAAGTTTCTTGTTCAAAATATCAGTGAGAGAAAAATATATCTTTGTTATAAGTAGTATAGGGCCACTATGGACAGACTACCCCTTCCACTTTTCCTTTTCCCCCTCGCCGCACTATGGTGCCAACCCCCTCGCGCTGGTCTGGGGGACCTACCCCCACCGCTCTCGGACACCTGTTTGCAGACGTCTTAAGGGTGCGCCATCTGACACGCTCCTGAGTAAGTGTCTATATATATTTTTATTTGACAAATGAGCAGCTTAATTAATATTGAAAAAATAACGTAAGAAGAAAATCAAAAATGATTTTCATTATATTACTAGTATGATATTTCAAAAAATATAAAATTTGTTCAATTTTTTCGAATAGTGATGTGCAATTAAGATTATTCTTACTCACTAGGTGTATGAAAGGTCCGTGAATAAAAATGGGGGCATTTTGCATCATTTAAATTTATTGATTTATATTACGTTGAGGAAAAATAGGTTACATATTTTTAGAATAAGAAAAGAGTGGTTAATTCCGCCGTTGAAGTTTGCGTATGTGATGCAAGATCTGTACGTTTACAATATTTACGACCACGTATGCGCTGTTCCGATACTCAAGAAATATTATGTTTAAGCTTATATTTCTTCAACAACCTATTGTAAAACAACTTTTGTAAAACAACGACAGAGAATAACCATTAACTGTGCAATGGAGAAATATAATGCAATATGGCCCACAAACATTCGAAGTCGCAGTTTGTATTCTGTTTATGTTCCACCTGTAGAAGGTAAAATTTCCCCGTAAACGAAGCAGATGTTTAGGTATAAGAGGCGGTAACCCGCAGCTCTCAAAGTAGGCACCTCTTCCATCATCTCCAACTTAGAGGGCGATCCAGTGAATTCAAGGTTCGGATTGTTCATCAAAATTAGCCACAATTGCAGATGGTCTCGTTCAACAATTAGGAATCTGATCTGCAGGAAATACGCCGACTGTCCGCGCTTTTGGGACTTGAAGTACTTTTAGAATTTGTAAGCCGTTCATACTTTCTAAATGATAATGGTAAGGTAGTTTCTTCTCGGTCCTGCTTTTCGGTCTAAGTGCATTATTAAGAGCACACGTAAACATTGCTTCCCTTTTTACACCAAGATGGAAACCAAACTCGTCTATGAATGGTCATTTCTAAAACGATAGGCATTTTGGTTCCTCAAAATTTATTACTTGTCTACTTGTAATTTTCTGTAGTAACACGGCTTCCTCGTGTCCTCGGGTGTACATTAGGTTGGTAGTTCGAGCAATGTCACGTAGATTGGCGTGAAGGAAAGTCATCGGGAAATCTCCTTTAAATCAATCAATGTCATGATGATGACAACTAAGCCAGTTATTTTGTTGTTGAGATTGGTTGGTAAGATCAGTAAATGAAAATGGTGGAAAAATAATCCAGTGAGAAATACAACAACGATCCAGAGAAACCACAGCTGAACTATTCGCTTTTTCCTAATGTTCTTCTAAGCAGAACCGTTCATAATATTCTCCATTTTATCAATAGCACGTCGTTTCAAATTCTGACCAGATTCTCCAAACGATTCTTAAATGAGTTTTGAAGTGTTAGTTTTGAAGAATTAGCATCCAAGTATCTCAAAGGCACGTTTCCTTCGGTGGATAGGGGGAGGTTATTGGAGGCTATGGACGAGAGGGGAGTGGAGAGAGTTCCAATCGAGAGGGTAAGGGAGATATATGAAGAGGGGATTTCGGAGGGATTCTGGATCAATAGGGGCTTAAGGAAAGGGTGGCCATTTAGCCCAACGCTTTTTGCGATTATACTCGCGGATATGTAAAGTAAGCTGGAGGCCGGAGTGGTAGGAGGAGTTAGGGTAGGAGGGGTTAGAATTTGGTCACTCACATATGCAGATACCATAGTGTTGCTGGCAAGAAGCGAGGAGGCCTTAAAGGAGATGATGAAGAGGTTGAGAAGGTACCTGGATAAGAAAAGGTTAGAGTTGAATGCGGAAAAGTCCAAGGTTATGGTGTTCAGAAAAGGGCGTGGAGGGGATAAGGAACGGGAGTGGAACTGGAAGGGACAGGCGGTTCAGGAGGTGGAAGAGTTTCTGTACCTAAGCTTCTTGTTTCGGAGAAATGGGGGAGCGGATGGTCACATAAAAGAGAGAGTGAGGAGGGCAAATGTGGTGATGAGGCAGGTGTGGGGGTTGGGGAAGAAGTTATTCGCAGATGATTTTGAAAGAAGAATTAAATTGTTTGACAGGAGAGGGGTTGGGAAGATGGAGGTTGAAAGGGAAAGGTATTTTAGAACGAATGAATTTCAGATTGATGAAGTGAGAAGGATGCATGAGGAAGGAAGGAAGGTATATGAGATGGTTAAGAAAAATGGCATGGAGAAAGAGAAGGCAGCAGGGGAGGAGAGAATAAGAGAGTCAAGATTTAACGGGAACTATAGGTGGATTATGCCAAGGAAGAGAGCGCAATATTTGTGTGAGAAAGGAGAGAAAGGAAGTCATTAGCTTATAGCAAGGATAATACGTGGGTGCATGGAGGGTTTTAATAGGTTCTGGCGTCCTAGGGAGAAAAGAATGTGTGAACTGGGCGGGAAGGGGGTTGCAAGAGTGGAGCACTGTTTGGAGGAGTGCCTGGAGGTGGAAAGCAGTGGGATAAGCATGGAGGTATTGATGCATGAAAGAGGGGACAAACGGGAAGTAGCTTGGGTGAAGGGGATGTTGGGTAAGATGGAGAAGAAAAGAAGGAAGGAGGAAGAGGCATGGAGAAGGAAAGATTGTAAATAGAAGAGGAAGTAGATATAATAAGGCGAAGCGAGGAAAGCAAGGCGATAAGAGCGAGCAGCAATAGAGATAAGGTGTGGATGGATGTTAGTTTTAGGGGTTAGTTTGTAAGAAAATTATGTAAAAAATGGAAGTGTAAGCAAGTCAATTTTTTAAGGCCAGCAGGCCGAAAAATAAACGTTTATCTATTTGCATCCAAATCATTCATAACATTCATACCAGCCCTAAGAGCTTCTTTTTCGACAAGTTGAGCTCCTCTAGTCAAGAAAGGGAGAACATGCCGAAATAAACATCTGAGAAGGCTTCCAATACCATGATATTTTTGATATGGTGCCCCAATATAAATCTGAGGAATTCCTCTACTTCTACCACCACCTGCTTGTGAGACGTAATATTCGTCGTATTGACTCATTATTTTTTTTTTATCTCGTCCTTGTCAATACGTTTAAAGTGAAGTGTAGCTGTCAGCGTACCAAACTTGAATGGTATTGGCAAACCAACGTGGTCTCCTATATCAATTTCAATTGTAGAAAATTACGTGCGAAGAACGAGTATGTAGTTGGGTGATAAAAAATGACTGACTTGTGTTGTACTAAAACAGTAATCTATTGTATCTACAGAAAAAATACGTAAAAGCAGTACTTTCACATCACCAGTAACGCGAGGTTCATAAATATTACAGTAAACAAATAAATAATTTATGCGGAAGAGCACTAGTTGGACTAGGTGGGTGTCTAGCAGTATACTCATTATTTTCAATTGGAAGTAGATTATCTGGTGCAAAGCCAATAAAACGTGATAAATTATCACTAAGTACCAAAAAATGTTGATCGGTCGTCAGACAAAATTTTGCACACTGTTTTTGTATGCTTACGTAGCTGCTTTTGAATTTGTCATATTTGAATTTAATGCGTTGACCTAATTCTGGAAGACTGTTTAGAGTATTTAAAAGAGACTCAATATTGGTATAAAGGCCAGGTTCAAAGAAATTTACAAGGGGGTTTTCCACATAAGAGGCTTATCTTCATATTTTAACTTTTCTTTCATGAAAATAAGTTCTATTAACTATTCTAACTTTTCCCTCATATTTTCATCATTTAGTTTATCTTCTGCAATAAGCACTTTATATTTGTGAAGAAGGTCAATACCATTCTCAATGGATTTTCTACCTTCAGTATTACCATCAAATTGTGGGAATGTATGTCCGTCAGTCCCAGCATTCATAAGGGTAATGCGGTTTTCAATTGAAACATCGTTTCTCACATTAAGAAATGTACAAGGAAGTTGTATTTCCAGTGGGCAATAAAATTAAGGATGTCCTAGAGACGTCTTCGGGACATCCCTAAGACGTCTTTCGGAACATGTCTTTGAACATCCTAGGGATGCTCTTAAGACGTCTAATGTCAGTACGAAAGATGATCCGAGAACGTCCTATGTCTTTAAGACATCTTTAGGACATTGGACGACTTAGAGACGTTGATTGGTCTGACACTGGACGTCCTAGGAACGTCCCAAGGACGTTCTTGGGATGTTCATGGTTTTGTTTCAACTGGGTTTCTGTGAGAGTTAGTACCCTCTGAATATTTTCTTATGTTTTGGACGCGTTGTATACAGTAACTTCAGCCGGTGCAATTTTGATACTGCTGTGCCTGGCATTATTGTAAGCATCTACAATTTGTTGCAAGATATCAATATATCGTCGATTATTTTGATGCGTTAAGTAACACCGCATGCGTTTTTTGAGAGTTCGATTAAAGCGTTCTAGTACGGCTGATTTGAAATTAGGGTCCCGTGTTACTAGAAATTTCATTCCCTTATCTGACAAAAAATTTTGAAAAGTTGCACCAACAAACTCCTTCCCTTTATCCGTTAATCCATGAATTACTTCTAAACAGTTTTATTTCGAAGAGGCTCAACCCAGGCAAATTTACTTGAAACATCAGTTACTACTAGTAGAAAAGTATAATTATTATTTTAAGTAGACAAGCTTTGTAGGTCAAGTAAATCAGCCTCCCAGACATTATCGATAGAGCTAACATTATAATGTAATCTTTGAAATTTTCTACGAATAGGCCTATGTTTCGTAAATGTGTCCTGTGACTTTAACCACTCAATCACTTTAGCGCTATATACTTTTCCTCGCGCAGCACGAACTATTTCCTCAGCGCCACTGTAGGAGGCTGGATGACTTGGATTATAGTATATTTTTTCTAACAGTTTCATCTTGAAATAAAAGACTGCCACTTCGTTATTAATCCTGATCCACGCTGACTGTGTCCTTGATTTTTTCTAATTCTGCTACAACTCCTTGCACGAGTTCTTGTATTCGAAATTTTTCGAAGTCTATGTGAATCACCAGCCTCGTCTGTAATTTCTTCGTCTGTTATACGGGGGTAAAATGTGGAGTTTCTTCTGTTACTGATGTCTCGCCCCAGCTGTTCATATGTTTGAACTCTTCAGTATTCTCTATTTTTCATGAGCTCTTGTGGTATATCAAGCTCTTGAAGGATATGAGCGAACTAATCTCTACCAGATGGAACGAATCTTTTTCTGTGTATTAATGCATTGTTAACAAGATCTGTAATATTTGAATCTTCAATGCGTTGTCCGTCAATGAAAACTGAACCATTTTTATCCCATCTTATTCTGCTGGAAATATTCGGTCTTCTTGAATAATTGATTAATAAGATACTGTTTGCGTGAAAAGTTTTAGGCACTGATGCTGTAATGGCTTCTACAGATAGAAATTCTCCATTGGGTGATTGATTGTCTGTGAGTTCATTTTAGTCTTTATTCTCAGTAGGGGGGTTTCTATCCTCACCAATCAAGAAGATAAATTCACACTAGTGTTTACAGTTAGCTGCTTTAAAACTGCATTTGCATACTCCATATTTGCTGATGAAATGTTTTTTATTTAAGATGAGCCACTAAAGAAATTAGATATTAATCCGCTAATGATTGGTGCAAGTAAAAGTGGTAAAAATCCACCTTTTTGTACGATAAATTTTTTCTTCTTTTTCCGTGTCTCATGGGTTTCCGCTTACTTGCGATGCAGTTTTTTATCATGTTTTTTTCAACTTTGTTTTCTGCTGCTTCCTAAGTGATACAATTCCCAATAGAGTGTTTAAAGCTCACTTACAAATACCTTTAATGAGTCGGGCATCCGAGGCTTTTAATACAGCACGTCGCTGATCAGCGTTCAGGTGACAAAGAGCATGCAAAACTATAGCATTTTTCTTGCGGATTGATTTGCCACCTGCCGACATCATTACAAACATGCAACTGGTACTTGCCCCTCACTGCGGCCTCTCTCCTTTGGCAGGTACATAAACGTAATGATGAGGGTCATCTGAAAATATACTGGTCCGAAATTGACAATTTTCAGGGTTAGATTGTTTCAAATCAAGAAGTTAATAGCCATGTGGTTGATAAGTGGCAACTGATAGGCTTCTTGTAAAAATCATGGATTTTCCGGGCAAACATGCCGAAATAGATGTTGGATTTGGGCACGATATCGCGGGTTTTTGAAAGCAACAATATAGTTTGCATTTAGAGAAATATCTCTTAGACCATGACCCTGATGAAAAATATTTTGAGAAATAAAAATGACACTGGGATTATTATGATGACTACCCTTGGTAAATAGATCTACAACTGTATTATTTGAAAATTTCCTCATTAAATCATCGATAATTATAAGTTTAGCTCTGGGGTCGTCGGAATAGTCAGAAGATTTTGGTAAACCTTCACGAAATTCTATCGTTTTTCCATACTCCTTGTATGCTGACTGCCACTCGGAATAGTAAAAAATTATACGCTCAATATGTGTGTCGCGCGCACTACCCTGGCGAAAGTTTCGGATAAGAATTCATTCCTAACCAATCCAAAGTCATCCGAATTATTCCGGAATCTGTATCCGATCCAACCCGAATCAATCCGAACCAATCCGAAAAAAGTTCTACATTTCGTTCGATCGAAATCGGTTAAAAATTAATCCGACTCAATCCGATTCATTTCGAACTTCCAATCCGAATCAATCCGAACTCGGATTAACCTAAACCGATTTTCAATCCGAATTAATCCAATTCAATCCGATCTCGGATTAATTCGGATTGAAAATCGGTTTAGGTCAATCCGAGTTCGGATTGATTCGGATTGGTTCGGATACAGATTCCGGAATAATTCAGAATGATAGGGAATGAATTCCTATCCGATACTTTCGCCAGGGTATCTTAATCATGGAGAAATTTGTTTACAAAAAATGTTTTAGCACAACCTGTCGGTCCACATACCAACGATGTAAATGGATGCTTCCAGCGTGCGTCCATAATTGACAAAGATTCAAATTAAACTAGTTATTATTTATATAATAATATCCTGATTCTCTAAGCAGGAATTTTTGTTGCATGCTTTTCTGATTCTCTAGAAATCGATCAATAAGGTACTGTCCGCGTGGTCAGGAGTTTTGAGCTGATTCCTCTGACCGCTCTCCATCACGTCAATGAACAAGCTTATTTTGACCTGCGCCTTCCAATACGTGCTGAGATTAGCTTACAAGGGCGTGCGACCCCCGCTGCGCCGCGTTGGACCATTCCTGCAAAACCCTACTTTTTAGCTATATCCTGGTTGCCTGTGACAAGTTAGAAAAAATTAAGAATAGAATTATTACCCTAAATGATTTAACGCTTTCATGTAAATAATAATAAAAAATTATTTTCCATGCATTTTGGGATAATAAATAAAATTCTTCGACAACTTTTTCGTGTAAAAAAAAATAAAAGTCATTTTATTATACTGACTGTAAAATATTTTGAAAAAAATGATTATTATATAATTAATAATTATTATCTGTTAATTAATTGTATTTAATCAATCAAACAAGTGGACTGTTTATGTCCGAGAATCCAAAACTGAAGGACTGAGCCCTTTCACGAAAATATTCCTAAAAGTCAGTGATTAGCATCACATCACTGTGATGATCTTGGCCGCATTGATCTAAGAACGTGTTTTCGTCATCATCAATCAGTCCAAATGGTTGAACTGAAAACAAAAAGTAAAAATTCTGTAATTTGACTTGTATTAAAACATAGCACCTTGCTATTAAAGCGCATATCTGACAAAATATCTGCCTTCGATCTCTCTAGTAGCTTATTGGTAAAAGCACCCGATCGGCAATCGGCAGCGGAGCGAAGCAGAAAGACCTTTTTTCAAAAACTAAAAATTTTGAATTCAAAAATTCTCATTATTAGCAGGCAGAAGAATATATTTCGAAAATAAAAGTCATAAGTAATACACATACAATTATTTTATTTTGAGTTGGAAAAGCAGCTGTGCAATGTAGCCAAATGGTAGAGAATCATATCCTTCAACTAATCGTCTTTTAATGTACACCGGTCGAAATATTTTTTGCTCCTGTTTCATAACCACCTGGTGATAAGGTGTTCTGCGGATGCTTCTATAATTTGATTTAATTGACTGTGACTTTTGAATAATGAGATCACAGATTGAGTCAAAGTTCATAATTTTAGAGTTTTTATAGTTGAAATTGATACCTTTTACTTTGCAAATATTTATCAATAGGAGGCAATGCCCTGAATTTAATTCAATTCTCGACATTAGTTAAATCATAATTATTACCGGTTATGTTGGGATGACCTTTGGGATGACCTATGGGAAATTTTCCATATTTTAAAATAACTGGATAAAGAGAACAAACATCTAGATATGAAATTTTAACTTTACCCTTAGGCTCATAATACGAAAATGTTACCTGTTCGACCTCTATATGAGCGAAGACGGTCAGTTTGAGCGTTTTTTCGTTCAAAACGATCATTCAGAGATTTTGAATTTTTATCGAAACCTAGTATTTTATCCCGATTTAATTTAAAACAAGTCGGACAACCATGCCAGTAGCAACCGGGAAATTGGTAAATTACTTTCCTATTAACTTCTTTATTTTCATAATCACCAGCGACTAGGGACCCGTCTGGTAATCTAAATTCTCGTGTCCTGCCTGCATGAGTGATCTCAATGTCCAGTTCGCGTTCTAAGGCAAATAATAACCATTCGATGGCTTTTTTCGATGGTCTATGAGCCCGCCTATAATCACCGTTTGTTAAAACATCTATTTGGCACCCGAGCCTCACGAGACATTGTATCATGTGAAAAATATTTTTCAAATGGTATTTTTCCAATGTACTCTTGATTTTCAAGAGGGTTAAATAAATGGGGATATGTACCCTTTTTGTCCCTTCTAAGCCGAAAGCTTCAGGTAATTGACTTAATGGCATGTGAAGGTAATTCAAACTGACAATAAGTCGGGTTTGATTTACCTTAATCAAAAGGCTTCTGGTCCCATTTAAAATAATTTCTGGTGGATTTCTGAACCCTTTCTCTTTGATAAGATGACTCAAAATAAATTGAGCATCGAGCCCTTTCGAATTATGGGACTACCTGCCTCTGCTCCATTGGGTTCCTCCTGAAATCCGGATTGTCTGCTTCTTTAAGGGTTTCCTCTATTTTCCTCACATTAATTCTCCTCTCTGCAGCTTACCTTTTCAATATTTTCGCTGCCGCATGTTTAGCCTCGATTGTTTTTATTTATCACCTCATTAGTTTCCCGCTTTTCTATTTATTTTAATTGAGCCTGTTTTTGTTGCCGTTGTTTTAGTTGCCATTGCTGCTAATGTTGTTGTTGCTGATGATGTTGCTGCTGAATTTGATCATTCTTTTCACTAGTAGTAGGCATGTTGTCGTCACTTTCTAGATTTAGCTCTAGGTTTGGATGTTGAGCATTTTTTCTAGTTGAGACCTCTGCACTTTTTATTCGTGGATCGCGTTTCACCAAAACTGTGACCACCTCATCATCATCATTAATTATGTATATCGTCTGGGTAAACATTTCGGGAAGTTCTTTCTCTTCTTCCTGCTTGACTTTATTCTTCTTCGAATTTTCGGCAGGGCATCTTTTTGTGGACTTTTTGGTGCTGGTTACATCTTTATTCGAACACTTCCTCTTCTTCTCAAACCCCGTGTAGGTTTTGAGGATTGATGGAGTGCCATTCGTATTGCATAATTGTGTGGAGAATAATATCAATTTATTATTTTAAAATCATGAAAATAATTAAATTTTCAATTTAAAAAAAAAAAATTTTTTTAATTTTTTGTAAACTAACAGTGATAGAAAGTATAAAAATAAATAAGATTTAATTCTTTACTAACCTACTGTTTCCTTTGCACTTTCTATTGCAACGTCCAGTAACTGTCGCATCTTGAGTGCTGCTGGAATGCAGCGGACAAGTACCTTTTTGTTCATGGCCTCCACTGTATTGTTCATTAGGTTTCCTAAGCCAACCACCGAAGAGCAATCAGCTAAGTACGCCTCCAAGCCAGCCACTGCAGCTTGATGTTCACTGATTTCATCAAGTGCAATCCTGGCGTTATTTAATCCTTCGCCACACATTTTTTCAAATTTGGTTTAACTTTGAATTAAACGCACTTCACTCAATTTTTTTATTAAGCACTCTTAATTCACTTTTAAGTTTGGGAATCATCGAATTACTATAAAACTCGCGTGGTTATCTAGGAGCAGTGTTGCATAAGGAAAGGCAAGGTCTAGACTGCTTTTCTTGGGAAACTGTGACTTTCTTGTAAGGAAAATGGGTCCATCCTCTCTCCTTTGTCTGACATTTGTCCTTCATCTAACTTTAGAATTGATTCAACCTTTTATAATTGTCCCCACTTCTGTGGATGTCCCCCACTACCTATTTACCAACCTATCATAAATCAAAAAAACTATATGAAGCGTGTTCAGATACGTTCTCACGCCACCACCTTACGTCCGTTCCTTTTGATACATAAGTTGCGTCTATGGCTGGCCGTTTATTAGTTCGTCTGCATCTGTAAACAAAATAAGTGCAATGTCTCAAAATATGTTACAACCGACAAGCTCACCCTGGCGAAAGTTTCGGATAGGAATTCGTTCTGAATCCTTCCGAATTATTCCGAGATCTGTATCCGAACCAACCAAAATCAATCCGAACCAACCCCAATCAATCCGAACCAATCCGAAAAAAGTTCTACATTTCGTTCGATCCAAATCGGTGAAAAATTAATCAGACTCAATCCGGTTCAATCCGACTTCCAATCCAAACCAATCTGAACCAAATTTTCAATCCAAATGAATCCGGATCGATCCGAATGAATCCATGTTCGGATTGAATTGGATTCATTCAGATTGAAAAGCGATTTGGATCGAACGAAATTGAGAACTTTTTTCGGATTGGTTCAGATAGATTCGGATTGGTTTGGATACAGATTTCGGAATGATTCGGATTGTTTCGGAATGATTTGGAATGAATTCCTATCCAAAACTTTCGTCAGGGCAGATATTGGAAATATTTACACCTTACAATCTATTTAAAACGATAGTGATAATAATTATTTTTCAAGCGATAAAAGAAAAAAAGTTCACGTGACAGAAGTTGAGCCTTCATGCAGGACAAAAAAGCATCTTATCTTAACTACCATTGTACGCTCTCAATAGTTTCTGCAATAATGATGTGATTATTGGATTGGAACTACAGACCGATGGACGTTTTGAACCAATTGTCAACATTGTTACTAATAAACTACAAGGAATCACGTTTGAGGTGCCAACATGGGCGAAATTCCTGCAACAGATCAATATCATCGATGATTATTTTGAAAAGGAAAAACGGCCCTCATCAGATCACACTGAGCCCCTCGAGATAAATGACTACCAAGTGATATTTACAACATCTTGTGGAGAAAAGACGTTTCTTTTCGACAATATACCTGTACCTGTTGCAGAATGTAAAAATAGTGAAAATACTTGTGAAGCGCAGAAACAAAAAGTGTATGTACCTGCTGTTGCAATGAAAAAACCCACTTTTATTGATTTGCAGAATGCTCTTTTGTGTGCGGACAAGTATGTTAGTATGCTGAAAGCCTTGTGTGGCTTAGTCTAAAGTTGCGTGAGTGAAATTGTAACATTACTAACTGATCATTGCATTTCCGAAAAGTTGCCTGAACCATCTGTGCAATTTATTTTTATCGTCGTGAACAAAGTGAAAAATAATATTACAAAGATGTTCTTCATGCATAATTATTGTAGAAATGTAATGACTATTATCTGGACATTGTATATCGTGAAATTGGTGGCGTTTTATTAATTCACCTGACTTCTCGTGTACGCACGAATATCCTAAAAAGAATCACATTCAACTAGAGAGTTAAAATAAGTGTAAAAATGTAATACAATCATTTTCGTTTGAAATTTTTCATCGTATAATAAATATGTCTCTTTAGTCCTTCCTTTATTAAATATGCAGTAGTCTTAAGATAGTCAGCTATTTTAAAAAAGTATAACTTTGTAGGTAAAAAAAAACGTCTGCAATATTTTTCAGCTTCAGGATGCAATCAATTTTGCACGCCTCTAAGAAGTATTTACTTCTGACAGACGGTCAATAAGTAACATGAGTCAAAAAGGACTTCCTAATGCTTCCTAGGGTTTTACACATTTAAACTAGATACGATCTAATTGTGACTAACACACATAAGTTAAAATATCGTTAATTGACACAGGCATAGCGTGCCAGGTTATACCCTCATAAATCACCCTTCAAGCAAGTGTTCGAGAGTAGCGGGAGTATGAGTCGGATCACGCACCCTTAAGACGTTTGCAAACAGGTGTCCGAGAGCGGCGGAGGGAAGGTCCGACCACCACGGCGAGGGAGTAGGCGCTATAGTGCGGCGAGGAGGGAAAGCAAAGTTGTAGGCTGTAGTCTGCCCATAGTGGCCCTATACTACTTTCATAAATTTCTTCATTACATGAAGACATCATAAAGACATTATAAGGACAACACATATGATTTCCGCTAAAAGTTAAAGTCCAGTAACTAGATATTTTCCCCTCAAATAAAACTTGAGGGCTTAAAAGCTCTAAAATATTTTTAAAAAACTAAATTAGATTTAATTTTTAAGATTTATTTTTAAATTTAACTTATAGATATTTTCACTCTTTGAAATTTCTCTAATGTTCAGTAGTTAGATATTTTTCTCCCACATGAAACTTAAAGGCCTAAATGCTCTAAAATATTTTTAAAAACCAATTTAGACTCAATTTTTAAGATTTCCTTTAATTTAAATTATATATATTTTGATTCTTTGAAATTTCTCTGAGTTTCTGAGTGAAAATATGAGTGAGACAAAAATCAACCTCCACAATGCGCCCCATATTCTTTCAGAAGTGAAAAAAAAAATTTTCATACATTTTTTCATTACATGAAGATATCATAAAGACCTCATAAGGAGAACACATGTGTTTTCCGCTGAAAGTTAAATTCCAGTAGTTAGATATTTTTCTCCTAAATAAAACTTGAAGGCCTAAATGCTCTAAAATTTTTTTAAAACTAATTTAGGCTTAATTTTGAAGATTTTTTAAAAGTTTTAACTTAGAAATATTTGGAATCTTCTAAATTTCCCTAAGTTTCAGCTCTTGTTTCGTGATATTTTCGTTTCGAGATCCTCAAGGAAGAGTTGAGACAATGTTTCGCTGCTCTACCGGAACCACAGAGTTTGCATTAATCACTACGATCTATTTAAAAAATTCTGTTTTCTGATTGGCTGCTGTACCAGAACCTTATCTGCTTGTTTCAACTCAGCTCTGAGGATCTCTACTTCGTTGAGTGAGTGGGCGAGAAGTAAGCTGAAAAAAAAAGAAGAAACGATAGGATCGCGGCGTGTCAATATCGTATCACGGTTGTGATTTTATTGCTGTTAACTTTCAGGATTCGGTGCTTTTTGGATTCTACATATTTCGTAGATAGAGTGTTCAACTTCCGGGATAAGTAGGCACAAAGTAACTATATATTTCCTCTTATGAGTTTGGGTAGGTTACGTCTTTTTCTATGCTATCTTGCAGGAGGGGGGGAGGGTAAACCATTTTTCAGATAAGATATTTTGTTGTACATTTAACAATTTTATTCATTTTCTTGTTAAAAAGTCACCTCTCCTGTCGGAGATACTCAAAAACGAGAAGGTGGAATGGCTGCCACGAAAAACTGCTAATTCAGCTTTTGAAGTTACCTCAAAGAGAATCAACAGCCGACTGCAAAGTATTTGATACAAGGATCTGCGAATAGCGATGGTGACGGAAGTGATACTATTTTTATGTTGCAACATTTTTCTCAGTTTCATCTGGTTTAACATATCTATTTGATATTTGTGAAACTTCTAACTTTCGTTTGTAAAATTTTCTAAATTTAACTTTAGTTTGAACGTGAAAACATTTAAGAGATTTAAAACATTTCAAGTGATTAAAAGAATTTCATAGGATTTCCAAATAAGGTTTCAAGGGATTTTGAGAGAAATCTAGAAGAATAAGTAAACTAAAAAAAAATGTCAAGGAATTCCTAGCGATTCCCAATATTTTATGGGATTTGAAAGAGTTTTTCGTAGAAAACTTTAATGAATAAATTTCATGCAATTTAAATATTGGAGGGATTTCAAATGACTTTTACCTATCTTAATAGAGTTTGACGATTTCCAAAGAAAAGATTTTAAGGGATTTTGAGGTATTCCATAGAATTTGAAGAGATTTAAAAAAATCAAGGAATCTAAATGAATTTGGTAAGTTTTCGAAAGATTTCAAGGAATTTCTATAGAACTAAAAGGAAAATAATTGAAATTAAATTAAATTTTATGGGATTTTGAGGTATTTCGAAGAATTTCACAAGATTTAAAGGATTTTATATAATCTTCAACGATTTCACAGGATTTCAAAGCTTTCTAGGTATTTGAACTTTTTTCCGAAAACTTTCATGAATACGTTTAATTTAATTTGTCATAGGTTTTACAATTTCAAAGGGTTTGAAGGAATTGAAAAAATTGCAAAGGATTTTAAATATTTTAAATATTTTCAAGGATTGCAAATAATTTCAAGGGATTAAAATTTGTAATGGGATTTTAAAGAATTATGTAAAATTTCCAAAGATTTAAAGGAATTTCAAAGAATTTCGCCAGATTTAGGGAATTGTATAGGACCTTCAATTATGTCACAGATTTTAGGTGATTTTACCAATCTCAAGGGATTTCAATGGATTTCTAGATAATTTAGGATATTAATTGATGATTTTAAAGATATCAAGGAAATTTAGAAATGCTTTCTGTGAAACCTTCACTTGTGCAGAATCGATATTTCTGTATACTTTTATATGCGATTATGGATGATATAAAATAAATAGTTTCTTTGTAGTTTCTCTACTTTTTACATTAATTCTTTCAATATTTTTATATTATTTATTCCAATGCTGAGTATCTTATAATCATTTTCTGTATAGTGATATTCTATAATTTTGCACTATCCAGCGGTTCAATTGTAAATACTCAAAAGTATTTCCAAGAATTTGAAAGAACTTTTCAAGATCTTAGACTATTTATAATCATTCAAACAAATTTTCAATTTATTTTCATAATATGGGAGTATTTCGACAACTTTGAAGAATTGGACTGTTTTGGAGTATTTTAAAAAGGATTTTCAGCAGATTTGAAAAAAAACTAGAAGAGATATTTTAAAATTTTCCTCAGAGTATTTTAACAGATTTCAAAGATAAAATAACCGTCAACTCTCAGAGACAAAAAAAAAGAAAGGAACATGAAACTTGACCGCCTCGAATTGTACATGTGCGCATTTTGAAACCAGTCAACAGCGCGCGTTTACAGAATAAGGCCCTATCACCTCCCAGTTCCAAAACAAATAAACTATAAATTCTCAAATAATAAAATTTAAATCTCCCAGTAATCGGGTCTTAAGTACTATTAATTTTGAAGATAAAAGAAACCTCAGATTTTAAACTTTAGGTGATGTTTGCGATTTTCATAAATTGAATCATCTTGATCATCCGGGGGGGGGGGGGGGTATCATACTCTTTATATATTATAAATCATATTGCAATAAAATACTGTATTCGTACATTTGGTGGAAAACTCAAAAGTTAAACGAAAATAATTAAATTTATATAGAATTCTGGTGATTTCGAAGTATTTTTTGGTATTCGAGGGAATTTTGAATTGTTTTTAATGGTCTCAAAAGAATTCAGTCTGCCTCGGCTCATGTAATGACAAAGGGGGGGGGGGTCCAAAGAAACTTTAGAGTGGTTACAAATTCGAAAAATAAACTGATGACGATTCCCTTGACGCGCTATTGCAAGATATTTAAAGGCAATTTAAATACATGGATTTTTCTCTAAAAAAAACTATAATTTTACAATTCAGTTATTCTAATTATTTTTCTTCTAATATTCCAAGCCTAGAGGTAGGCTGGGAATTGGCAGATGGGAAGATATGAACTCCTATCTAATACAACGCTGCTGAAGGCTGGTGACCTTCTCAGTATAAAACACCAACCAATTGCGACTGTTCTCAGTTTCCATTCTTTGCCCCCCCCCCCCCCCCATTAGTAACCGAAGTTTGGTGGGACTGATGTTACAACTAGACTCTCCACCATACAAAGAATCACTACTTAACTTGGACATGATTTCGACTCGCAAAACAAATTTACCGCATGAAGGTGGTAGTTGGGTGTACAATCTAAACAATGAATAATGCAAACAATAAAATAGCCTCGGAATGGACTGAAACTTTGATTGACGAAATGCATACAGACGGTAAACGTGAAGGTCGAGTTTCAGGCGATGAATAGAGACTGGGTGTTTGGAATGCTAGAGGAGTGAAAAATCTTAAGGTAAGAGAACTACGAGAAACTATGCACGTAAGGAAACTAGATACTTTATGTGTACCTGAGACGAAGAAAAAGTGTTCTGAAACTAGAAATATTGAAAATGGGGTGTTGAAAGGCGGTTTTGAAATATGGTCAGAAGCAGGTAGTGAATCACATGGTAGTCAAAGGGGTCGGTTTAATTATGAATGAAAAAGCAAGACAGCATCTCAAGGATCATGATGTTGCATCTCCTAGACTGCTGTGGGCTAAAATAAAGATAGGAATCAGAAGATTATATATCATAGCGTGCTACGCCCCAGTTGATAGCGATCCAAAAGGAATCAAAGACGCCTTCTGGGAAACTTTAAATGATACAATAAGTACTTGCGATCAAGGTGAAAGAATAATTCTGCTAGGAGATATAAACGGATGGGTCGGCGTCCAACGTCGAGATACAGATACAGAAAGGGTGCTAGGTAAGTTTGGGGATCCAACAGGTACAAATTATAACGGGGAAAGATTTGTTAGCTTATGCTTAGTAAAGGGCCTATTTATTACAAATACTTGGTTTTGACATAATATGATCCACACGTACACCTGGTGTAAAGGAAATAACCGCAGTATAATTGACTTCGTTATTGCGAATGAAAGACTAAGAGAACTTGTAAAAAATACAAGAGTCATGAGGGGTCAAAATGAACTTAGGGCGGGGATGGAGGAGAAAGAGAACAAAAAAAAAACGAAACAAACGCGAATCAAGATTGAAAATTTACAGAAACCGGAAGTGCGATTAGTTTTTCAGAATAAGACGAACGCATAGATAAGGCAACTTGGGAGGCGCTTAGAAGCAATAAAGATATAGATAGCGCTTGGACCATGTTATGGGATATCATCGTTAAAATTGCGACCGAAATATGTAGTACGGCGGTTGTAAAAAGAAATTCTGGTGATGCATGTTGGAATGATGAAATTGAGGCAACCCAACAAGAAAAGAAAGAAGCGTACAAGAGAACGTTGAACATCACAGGTCTTAGCGATGAGGAGAGAAATAGACTTGGAAATGATTACAGACACAAAAAGAGGAAAGTTAAACGACTATTCAAGTAAAGTAAAGATAAAATCAGAACAGAAGAAGAGAAGAAAATACAAAACGACTTTGAAGGAATCATGAAACTATTATTTGAAGAGATGAAGGAATGTAAAATTACAGATTGGAGAAAAGCGATTATCGTACCAATATACAAAAGAAAGGGAGATAAAAGCAACTGCAATAATTACAGAGGTATCAGTTCATTAAGTACCATAGGTAAAATATACTCAAAAATACTTATTCGTAGAGTTATGAAAATTACAGAAGAAAAGATATGGGAAGTCCAAAGTGGATTTATGCCAGGAAGATCATGTACAGATAAAATATTTAGCTTAACACAGATCACAGAAAAAAGCTTGCGAGTAGGAAAGAAAGTTTTCTGTGCATTTGTTGACCTAGAAAAATTATTTGACAAGGTTACTAGAAGTAAACTTTGGGAAGTCCTTAAAGAGTACGGAGTCAATGGATGGCTCCTACAAGCAATAAAAACAATATATACAGGTAGTAAAACGAATGTAAGGATCAATGGGAAACTGAGTGACTGGTTCGATATTATGCAAGGCGTGAAACAAGGATGCGTTATGTCCTCATGGCAATTTATCATATTTATAGATAAGTGTCTAAGAATGAGCTTGGCGTCTGGACTACTGTTTCCGGACTCGTCTTCCTTGGTGTTGATCCCTCCATGTCACCAGTATGCTTTCTGCTTCTGACCTGATCCTTTTTATTCATTTCGAAAGACAAAGGAAAGAATTTTACAATGATAATACAACGTACGATGAAAAACTCCCTCATGCAGGTATGGTGTTAATCAGGCCTCTATTTAATTAGCTCTGAGAATATTATTTTTTTTTTTTATTATACCATTAAGCAATTTCCCTTTTGGGGTAGGCGTAACTTGCTCGGCGAGAAAAGGAGTAATGTGAGGTAGGGGGTATAGATTTTTTAGATTGATCTAGAATTCTCGTGTTATTTATTTAAATGACACGTTCGTTCCGCAACACTGCTCCGACCCAGGTTGCTGATCAATCTCTCTAGCGATCACCCCAAGTGAAGAGCCTCACAAAATTGTCACGTGTGGTTCCCAACTTGGGCCCATTAGTATCCAAGGTCTTCGTTTCAAGCGTCATTCACTCTATTGTAACTCTGGCTACAAACTATTTGTCGCCACACTTTTTTGTCCTGGCACACTACTCTAGCTTCCTTCACGTCCATGCATCCGCGAAGAGCTACGAGCCAAAACACAGAATTCCTGAAGATTATAATGAAGGTATTTAGAATTCCAAATGTGTACCTACTATCTAATTTTCAAAATTTCAAATTTATGATGTAAAACAACTTAAAATAATGAAAAGCGAATCAGGTTTTCAAAAACTATGATTGTGAGATTTTCATGACATGTCGTTGCACCACTTTTTCAGATGGGAAATTGCGGAATTAAAAAATGTACAATTTTTTTATTATAATATTTCGCATTTAGAAGAGTTACTTTTTTAGTGCTTTAATATGCGGCTTAGTTTTTAGTACTTCAGATGAATTTACTTGATATTTCAAGTTTAGTGACCGAGACCATTTTTTGCAAACCTGGAAATGACCGGGAGTTGTTTTTTCACATTTTAGCGGCTACCCTGCATAATTAACTGTTCATCATAAAATCTGTTATGGTTTATTTAGTAGATAATGACAGAAATACATCTTACGTTTACTTTCAGAGACAAACAGTGAAAAGTGTAGGAGGAAAAGACGCTGTCGTTGCATGTAGAAGGATCATGCCGTTAATCATGACGAATACACTAGGGGCATAATTTCTGAAGTGTACCCACCTCGAAAATGAAAGTTGTCCGATCGGGCTAAAAATTGGCCCAATTGTAGTCCTATTAGATAGTACTCCTCACACCAAAAATTAATTCATTTTGATAATTATTTATCAAAGTGGAGGGGGTACAATTTTGTGTTTTTTAAGAAAAGCTTTACTTTCAAACGTTTGTAACTTTTGTCCTATTGCCTTAAACAAAATTTCACTTGAAATATTCTCGATAGATTTTTTCACACGCTTTCTGTTGGTAATAATGATTTTTGAAAAAAATCAAAATTTGACCCAAATTTTCGAAAATCAAAAATAAATTTGACTTTTTTTCAAACTTTGACACTTTTTTTTTTCTTGAAAATAGTTTTAAAAGAAAGCTGAGATTTTTTCCTATGAGACCTCTAATTTTTAGAGTGGCAAATTAATTTGTCTTTGAGCAATAAAACGATACATAAACAAGATGCCGTGATAGAGCCGGTGGCGCGCGATCTCCCCTAGTGCGCTCAGGCCGAGGATCTTTGTGGCAACGCTTTAGTGCCAGTTTTTTAAGTTAAGTAATATTATATGCTGCTAGAATAACTGTTCTCTGCATTTCCAGGGTGAATTAACAAAGGCCTGCATCACGGTAAGTGTAAAATTAATTGGGAATATGCTTTAAAAATTAGAAGTGAGAATATACATCTTTTAAATTTACATTTTTTTTTACATTTACATTTTTCTTCAAAAACCTGAAGGAAAATTTATTGCCTGGGGAGGTTTTGATTTGCTTCGATTTTGCTGAGAATTACGCCTTCATAATCCAGAATGTAGCGCAATGATAATTTAGCTCATGACATGGTGGCTGTTCACGAGTATCAAAAGATAATAGTAGAATACTTGAAAACTCATTTCAGGCCAAGTAAAATCTACTATTTCACTGATGGTACAGGGCAAAATTTCAAAAATAGGAGTAGCTTTGTTAATCTCGAAGCCCATGAAGAAGATTTTGGTATCCAAGCTGAATGGCACTTCCATGGAACATCTCATGGTAAGGGTGCATGTGATGGTATAGGAGCGAATATAAAGAGACAAGCAGTACGTTCAAGCTTACAATGTTCTCCGAAACATCACATGCTCACTCTCCATGCTTTGTTTCAGTGGGCAAACAGTAACTGTAAGGAAACCGAAATTTTTTTCAGCAGCAAAGAAAATCACGCCTTAGCCACCGAGTGACTGAAAACCAGATTTGACAAAGCTGTCATGATGCCAGATACATTACAGTACCACGCTTTCATTTCCACTCAAGACGGAAAACTTCAACTCAAGAAGTTTTCGTCCTCTGAGAAATACGACATCTTCTCGAATGGCAAAAAACAAAAACCGCAAAAGAAGCCTGCAAAGAAAACAACTGTTGAAACTATCGCCAAAAAATCGAACAGAAAGACAGATAATATTACCATGTAATATTACTTAACTTAAAAAACTGGCACTAAAGCGTTGCACAACGATCCTCGGCGTGAGCGCACTAGGGAAAATCGCGCGCCACCCGCGGTATCACGGCATCTTGTTTACGTATCGTTCTATTACTCAAAGACAAATTAATTTGCCACTCTGAAAATTGGAGGTCTTATAGGAACAAATCTCAGGTTTCGTTTAAAAATATTTTGAAGAAAAAAAAAGTGCCCAAGTTTGAAAAAAAGTCAAATTTATTTTTGATTTTCAAAAATTTGGGTCAAATTTTGATTTTTTCAAAAATCGTTATTACCACCAGAAATTTTATGAAAAATTCTATCGAAAACATTTCAAGTGAAATTTTGTTTAAGGCAATAGGACAAAAGTTACAAACGTTTGAAAGTACGGCTTTGCTCAAAAAACCCAAAAATTGTACACCCTCCACTTTGATAAATGATTATCAAAATAAATTAAATTTTGGTGTGAGGAGTACTATCTAGTAGGACTACAATTGGGCCAATTTTTAGCCTGATCAGACAACTTTCGTTTTCGAGGTGGGTACACTTCAGAAATTATGCCCCACTAGCGTGTGAATACTCCTGGTAAGGACAAAGATATAACCGATGTTTCAAACGGAGACACGTTGTAGACAATATCACAAGTCAGTTATAATTATTATTTTATTACATTACTGTATGATTAACTCGAAAGGGTTTCGGCCCAATGGTATAATAACACTAATCTTTTGAGATTTGAATGGGTTTATTTACACTCAAAGAATTAATTTTGTATTACTTATCATGAAGAAGAAACGTTTCTACATTTTGGACATTGTAGTTCAATTTATCAGTAGAAACTTCTAATGATAATATTTGTTTGGAATATAATACGTTACTTTTGTTCCTAGTTTCCTAATTTTCTTATTTCAGAAAAGATGCTACTTGGTGATTATCGTGATTGCACGGAAAGTATATTAAAATGAGATTATCCCTTTGGCTTCGAAAAGCGGGTGATCGCATAAAAGCTGATATTGCGAAAGCTCGTAGTGCGGAGTAAGTTTTTTTTTTTTTAAATAACATTTACAGATTTTTTAAGTTTCACCATGTTTTTAGTGGCATATTATGGGCAATTCTCTGGAATATAAACATCAAGGTCTACTACAGGGGGAATATCTTTATCGATGGTTAATTTTTCCTATTTTTTGTTCCTATTTTTTGCGGTATGGAGCAGGGATGAAAAGCCATCTGTTTCTACGGACACAACTTTTTTCTGTCGGTATCCAATAAGAATGAGGTAATTTATCTATACTTGATATGGTTCCATATACCCTTAAATCCGTAATCTATACCAAGTCGTCTGTTTTTAACAGAGATAAACTTTAAGACCTATGCCTCTTGTTATAATTACTCGCTTGCTTTTCTTTACTTATTTTTTCTTTGACAAGGACAATATCGTGATCGGAAAAAGTGGCAAATTTACATGGTATAATAGGCAGTGTAGACCGAATTCTCCCAGCGAACATTAATTCTGCAGGCGAATAACCGTTTTCAAGGGGTGTAGTGCGCTATGGAAGTAAATCCTAGATTCACGTAATCCGATTTCTTAATTAGAGCTGTAGCGATTTTTACGGCTGCTTCAATACATCCATTACTTTGAGAATATCTCGGTGAAATAGTAACATGCTTGAAGTCATACTCGCGTGCAAAAGCTTTAAATTTTGAACAAAATTGCGGTCCATTGTCAGTGCGAATATAAGCTTACATAATACATACTTCTATCACATCCGTTTCAGTTAAAGATCGCAACACCTCAATCTCGATAAATCACGAGTAGTAGTCCGTACTAATTAGATACCATTGCTTATGTTTAAATAAATATAGTGATATCTTCTGCCAAGGTCTGTTCGGAAAGTTATCTGATACAAACATCTCCTTGTGATTTATTCTCTCTTCTAAACACTTTGGACAGTTTGTAATTAAATCTTGCAATTGTGTCCTTAAGCCAATCTACCAAACAGATTGCTTGGCTCTTTCTCTACATTTGCTGATATCCAAATGCTGATATCCAAGTGGCTTCTGAGTAAGAAATATTATCTTTAAATGCATGATATTGTACTAACTTGTCCGATAATTTATCTCTATCTGGCCAACCTTTAGGGGAGAAATCTGCAAGCTTCTGACAAATAAAATCATTTTCTTGTTCCGTTCTTATCTTTCTCAGCAGACGGTCTGTAGCAGGAAGTGAACTAACAACAAATCTTACGTATTCACGAGTTTCAATTTCAAGATCATCACAAAAGGTATCGTGGTTATATTTCGGATTTCTAGATAAAGAGTCTGCTAAAGATAAGCGCATCTGAGTAGATGCGCTTGAAGTCGCCTCCAGCAGACCTTCAATGACAGCCACTATGTTTTCTCAATTTCTAACGCTAAAAAATAAACTTATTGCAATTACGGCTTTACCTTCTAACGTAATTTTTAACGTACAATTATAATTGCAACAATTTAGGTATTCATTTTGTTTCTTTTATTCATTATAATTCGAGATTACTTTAAGATTACTTCAGGGTTACTTTATGGTTACGCTGTAGCGTAACGCTAGCGTTCAGCCGGTCCGCCAGGGTTGTTTTGAGATTTAATTATATAAGTTCTAGATCTACTGAAATCTTTTGTGATCATTTTGTCCAATTTTATTTCTTGATCTCAATAAGCTGGGATAAATTCATTTATTGAATAGAAATATGTAGAAATGCACCTGCATAGTTTATCCAAACTGTGGCGTTACGGATTTCTGATTTCTTATTATTTTGCAAAGTAATAAAATGCGTCAAAGAGCAGGAGCTTATTCAAATATATAAACAGTTAACATGGTCAACACAACTAAGATTTAGTCAATTTCAAGCAATTTTTCTTCCCGTATGCTCATTTTTCATCCAGTTGATATCTCGATAACGTAAAAATGTTTGAAAACTTTAAATCTTGTTAGAAATTCATTTAACATCGATGTGCATTACTTTAAATGTTAAGGGAATACCGGCGGAAACTATCAACACGCCTTTTTTTTGAGCTGTTGCTAAAGAGCCTTAATTTTTACAACATTAACATGAAATCTTTTAGATCATGATAGCCTAAGTTGAAGGCAAAATGTTAATTTGGTAAAAAGATATTGCAAAAGAGAAACATGAAATTACGATATTTTTGAAAAATTGGAATAACTCTGGAAATAATCAACATTTTTTAAAGTTCTTGGGCTAATTTTAAAGGTATACCTCCGAAATATCTTACTAAATTATTGAGATATTTTTTCAATTTTTTCCCTAGATTCTACCCTAGCTGGATTTCCAAAAATTCGAACCATTAATATTTTTATGAATATTACTACATGCGGCAGAATGTAGGTAAAAAATTCTGAAAATATCTTAAAAATGTAGACAAATACTATGGAATCCTATCTTTGAAGTGAGCCAAAGGACATCAGAAAATGTTAATCATTTCCAGAGTTATACCTATTTTCGAAAACATCATAATTTGATGTTTTTCTTTTGCAATATATTTATATAAAATTGACATTTTGCCCTAAACTTGAGCTTATCCTATGCAGAATTTCATTACCTTTCACATTTTCATGAGAAAAAAGGTTAATTCATGTTAATATTATCAAAATTAAGGTACTTTAGCGCAACAGCTCAAGAAATAGGCGCGCAGATAATTTTCGCCGGCAGTGTAGGTGTAGCAAAGTATAACAAAAAAGACTAAACAAGCCCAAAAAGCTATTTATATCAGTAATATTTTTCTGTGAAGTCTATGATTTCTTGTTGTGAATTCCTGCATTTATCGAGCGTCACAGACGTCAGGTGTACTGTTCAACTTCTTTTTTGCCATCTTCCTATTTAAGCCACTTCGCTTGTATAATGGAATTTGAATTATGTTCGATTTTTATTATATAATTCTTAATACAGTCACCGTTCTGAAAATAATCAGATTAAGAATTTACCGAAATATTGTCTGCTTAATAAATTATAACCAACTTTGAAAACTTTAAAGTTCTAATTGTCGTATTATTATTTCCTGCGTTATCTAATTTTTAATGCTCAAAAGTGACAAATTTAGAAACTCTGCGCTTGCATTTCTTGTACGAGGTGTGATAAAAAAATAACGGGAATTTTTTTATTCCGCGGGCTTGATCGATCCGATTTTCAATTTTTTTTATATTGTTGGTACACATGTTCCTGAAGTATGTTGGCAATAGCAGCCATTGTGGATGATTTGTTTAGTTTGGACAGTCGAAAAGGTTGAACGTGTTTTGATGTGCTCGGCGATTTTTCACTTTCAAGAAAAATCGATCAAAGAATTTGCTTTAAATTTTGCTTGAAAAATGGAATAAAATGCAGCACCGCATTCGAAATATTAACCGTAGCTTTTGGCGAATCTACTATGAGTAAAACAAGAGTTTACGAGTGATACAAACGTTTCAAAGAGGGCCGTGAAGACGTTGAAGATGATAACCACCCTGGACGCTCAGAAACATCAATAACCGACGACAATGTCGAACTAGTCAAGAAAATGATTCTGGAAAATTACCGAATCACTATCAGAGAGGTTGCTGATGACGCCGGAATATCATTTGGCTCATGCCAAGCAATTTTTTTTTATGTTTTGGGCATGGAACGTGTGGCAGCAAAGTTTGTTCCGAAAATTGCTGAATTTCTACCAAAGACAACGTCAGGTAGACGTCGCTCAGCAATTGCTGAATGAAGTCAAGGACAATCAATAACCACCGTATTCACCCGACATGGCCCCCTGTGACTTCTTTCTATTCCCGAGACTGAAGAAAACCATGAAAGGACGACGTTTTGACACCATTGACGAGATAAAACCAGAATCGCTGAAGGAACTGAATGCTATATCGAAAAGTGAGTTCCAGAAGAGAGGACAAAATTGATCTTGACTAATAAATGAAGATTCTTCAAGAAAAACAAAAATTCCCGTTATTTTTTTATCACACTCGTATCTTAACAAGATTTTACGAATGTAAAATTAAACAACTACTTCAGAAAAATTGACGTTCGCAGGCTGCTTAATATTCGTATAAATCCAGATTTGGCATAATGCACGCAATTTTGTAAGATCTAGGATTTAAGTATTATCTTAGACGTCTTTCTTTATGTATCCATCTTTGTAAAAAAATTCTGAAGAAACTACTGCAATCAAAAGTTTCTAAGTAGAAGTTGAAAAATATCTTAAAACATCAAGTCTCTAATCGCTTTTTACAAATTTCACACCATTTAGGCTTCCCACTTTTGATAGTAAAACAAATATACTCATTTCTTTTATAGGTCTTTTCAGGATGTCTTTAAAACCAGCCCTTCGAACATCTTTGGGAAAACTTTAGGCAAGACATAGAACGTCTTTAGGTGCCAATTGGGTTACTACAGAACCCAGTGGGCACAAAATTTGGAGATTTCTTTACGACATCGTTACGACATATTTACGACAACTTTACGACATCCTATGTCCATGTCGTTAATATGTCTTTACGATATCGTAAAGACGTCGTGCGATCTGACGATGTCTTTGCGACATCGTAAAGACATCTTAACGACATGGACATAGGATGTCTTAAAGTCGTCGTAACGATGTCGTAAAGACGTAGTCAAATTTTGATCCCTGTAATATTAAAGATCGCGATATCATAGTAGTATGGTAGATTTTATTGTAGTTGAAAATCTGAAAAAAAATGAGAAAATATTTTTTTTTCATGAAATGGTAGTAATTTCTACAAATATCAATGTGAAAAGGTTGAAAAAATTATTACTACGTGCAAATTGGAAATTAATTTGAACTAAAATTTTATTACAAATTATTTTTTAATTATTGTTTCAAAAAATGATAGGTCGAAAACAACGTGTTATTCTACTAAAAAAAAATTATTCCAAATAATATAATATTTGAAATTGTAAGTGAGTTCAGTGGCACAACTAGAAACGTGTAGGCCCCCTCCGCAACATTTTGTAGGCGGTCCATTTGAAATTAAAAAAGAAGGACGACTTATAACTTGCTTATCAGTAAAACAACAGATTTTCGCTTCTCAATCTATAAGACAGATCGCGCACTGACATTTTACAAAATTAAATAAATTATCGGAAACTATTTTATAATGTTTTCTCTTTTATAATAATATCAGTTGAGATACTTATTATAAATGAACATAGTGAATAACTCTACTTTATACTTCAATACTGTTTTTTTTTTGTTTTGTACAAAATTTTCAGAATTTAAAAATATTCTGAAGAATTATATATAAAAAGAATACTTTTCTTTACATTATTTCTACTATGGAATTTTCTGCTCATGATATTTTTAATTTCTTATAATTAATATATTATAGTAGAAATAATGTAAAAAAAGTATCCTTTTTATATATAATTCTTTAGAATTATATGAACAATATTATGAATTACAAGTTATGCAGATTGCCGAGTTCATTTTCAACTGTTTTTAGTTCACATGTCCAAAAAAAACTTTTCAAAGCGCGCACTAAGTCTTTAGGTCAAATCGGTTCAATTTGGACATTATTTGAGTGTCATCTATTCGAATTTCCCAGTCCATTTAAATTAATCGTAGTTCAGATTTCTAAGACGATCTTTCCAGTTCAAAATTTAAATCCTATACAATGAGGAATCCGATTTTAAATGAAGAAAGGAAGAGATATCTTCTAAAATGCTTTCGTACAGATCATAGTTGACATAAAGTAATTATTAATTTAACAAATGCCATTATTTATAGAATGGCAGTTAGTTTTAACAATTACAGTAAAAAAGTTAGAATAAATAATGTCAGCATATTGTGCAACAAAAGGGACACACCCAGCTAACACAGTTACTAGTCCGAATAGTCACATAATTGTAACAAGATTAAAAAAACCAGTCACTGGTGACTTCCATGCTGGTCACCCAGTGACAATATATTTCCCACTCAAAGTAGTAACAAATTACAAGCGAAGCAGGTAACATTATCCCGCCATTGTAATCACATGCTTGTAACAAAGTGATGTTTGGAAACGCAACGTGCAATGACAGCTTAACCTCAAAATATACATCGTTTCGGAATTATAATTATGAATATTTTCACAAAAATGTTGGAAAGGAACATAATTAAACGATAAATAAGTTCCAGAAAAGGGAGATAATATGTGAACAAAGCTTTTATAAAAAAACAGATATTTATCAGCTGAACCCTTACGAAAAAGAAATTACATTATAGAGGTTAGACCCAAAATGTATATGTATAAATGAAGATCGCTGCCGGCTGTTACCGCCATGTTACTAGTCTGACAGGGAACGGTTGCAAACAAGCCTCCCTAGTAAACTACGGCGATTATGCCGTTACCTGCTAGGAGACTGAGATACAAGTAACAATTCCTCTGATAACATGTGATCATTCAGGAACCTTTCAGGATGGTAACAGGTTAGCTGGGCACACACACACTCCCTCTCTCTTTCCATCTAATAGTTCATGAAAAGGATTAAGCTGAGTCATGTTGACTCAAATGTTGGTTAATCAGCGTAGGACAAAATTAACTTCTTCAGCTCGCTAAAAGGGCGCCTAGAATTTGCGGTAAAAATGGGACAGGAGGCATGAATCACATTGCGCAACTTTTCAATCAGTTCAAACTGTTTTGAACCTCACTCTATATCTCCGAGGGTAAAATCAGCTCTTTGCCTATGTTACGCCTTCTGTAGTCTTTTTTTTCTTTTCTGTATTCCTTCTGATGTCAACATCGAAGTTTCACTTGGCCGAAAATTTCGACATAAATTAAAACAAAATAATAAAATGAAAATTGAAATATTTGTAACACGTTTGCTTGGATTGTCGCTTCCAGTTAAGAGGTGAGTAAAAAGTTCATGAGACTCAATTTTTTTTGCATGAAAAACCTTCAAAATACCCCTAGTCACATGCTTAGAGACTAACAGCTTACGAGAAAATAATTTGTTACATAAGGGTAACGTGTTTTCGGAGAATCCTACGGTTCAATGAATTTTCATTGTTATGAAAAATATTCCGATACAATTTTTCTTGCAAAATCGTTGAAGTGGAAGATTAAAAGTATTTGAAAAACATATTCTTGAGAAGACAGACTTTTTCTAAACGATACAATTTTTAGCCACAAAAAAGTCTTTGAAAAATGAAATTTGTGAATCGTCTCGGGGATATTTGTTCTTTAAGAAAAACTACTTTCGAGATAAATGGCATCCGAAAATAGCCCTAGTAGCAAGATAACTGCAGACTGGCGCAAGCTGGGCGCCAGAAAAAGAAGAATCTGTTTGCAGCCTGGCGCCCGGCTGGTTCCGCTTTGGCGTGCTGTTCTGTCACCAGAGTCTGGTATAGCAGATTCTGGTCCAGACTGGTCATGATATACACCAGACAAAATTAAAATAACGTAAAGTGGTACTATATATGTTTCTGTAATAGTTTTACACTATATTTCAGCCCTTTCCGGGAGAATATACTGCGGAGACGTCACAACATTCCACGAGACACAGTGAAATATTAAAAACATAACCTGTTGTCGTATAAGCTTGCATGTTTGCATGTTTGTTCATACTTGTGAATCGTTCAAAATTCCAATTGTTAGATTTTCAATTTCATTATTTATATTATTTATATTCTACATTAATTACTAGTGTTTAAAATAAATACTAGAGTATGGTTCCTTTATTCACCAGATTCTGTTCTTCGTCTCGTCTAATCATTTCTCCCGCCAGTCTGGTCGACTAGAGGGAGCAGATTCTGACCCAGACTCTGGCCTCTGTCATACAAGGCAGGCGTTGCTACTAGGGAGTGAAGAAATTCTTTTTAAATTAATGGCGTAAGTGACAAATATGCGAAATGGCTTAAAATGATTTCTTTGAACTTACTTATTTTTCTGTAGAAGATTGTTCTTTTGACTCATATCCACTTCGATTTAGAACTGGGTCAAAATCCATGTTTGGTAAAAAAAAGATTAATTCTTTTAGAACGTGGACTTTTAAGTTGAAAATATGATCGCAGTAACTGAGACGTACATAGTTAGGAGGGTACCTCCTGTGCACGTGGACTTATAGGTAAAGAATGATTGCATTAATCGAGACGTGCACAGTTGGGACAATACCATATGTGCACGTGGACTTTCAAGTTGAAAATATGATCGCAGTAATTGAGACCTACACAGTTGGTAGGCTATCATCTATGCACGTGGACTTATAGTTAAAGGATGATTGTATTAATCGAGAAGTACAGGGTTGGGGAGGGGGTATCATCGTGCACATGGACTTTCAAATGCAAAATCTAATCGGAATAATTGGGATTTGCACAGTTGGGAGGGTACCATATGTGCACGTGAACTTTTATGCGAAAAATGATTGTATCAATCGAGACGTGCATGTGGATTTTCAAGTTAAAAATCTGATTGCAGTAACTAAGACGTGCACAGTTGGGAGGTTACCATATGCGCAAGTGCACCTTTGAGTGACAAATGATCGTATCAATTGAGACGTGCCTAGTTGGAAGGGTACTTATCTGTGCACGTGTACAGTTGGCATCGCGCGTGCGTTTGCCTTGCGTTCTAAGTAGTACCAACCTCCGGGTAGAGAAGTGAAAGTTACTAGGAAACAAATATGGCGGCCACAGATTGCTGGAGCACAGTTTTAACTTGAGAAGACATGTAGACATGAATTCATAAAGTTGACATGTCACACTGTTGATTCAGGTAAGGGAGGGGGGATGTATTTAAATATTATCATTGCTAATTAATCAACACGGATATTATTGTTTTCGCAATTCAGAATTCGTTCAGACTGCAGATTTGTTTTTCTTTTCAACGGAAATGTCTATAAAGAACTTAGGGAAATCCTTCCCTCAACATATTTGATTAAAGAACGATAATTTTCCATTTTAAACCATTTTTGTTGTGATTTTGATCAGAAAATCCATTGCTCGTGACTCAGAAAAGACCCTGTTCATTAGGAGACTTTGTCAGGTAACATCATTTGTTATTAATTTTGATTAATTAATTGATTAAAATTTACTTTCAACCAAACAGATGAATTTTTAACTACAGTTACGATGAAAAAATTAATTCTCAATAAAAGGAGAAACGACTTTTGAACAAAGCAGTTTAATTTTCAACCAAAAAGATGAATCATTATCCCAAAAAAATAATTTTCAACTAATTACTTCAATTTTCAATTACAAAACTACATTTCCAACTAACCAGTTAAACTTTCAAGCAAACAGACGGATTTTTAACTACAGTTACGATGAATCTACGACTTAAAGAGATACATAATCAGTTCAAATAATTGATTTTCAATTTTTGAAAAACTTTAAAGCTACAAAACGAATTTGTCGTGTAAAACAGTTGAATTTTTAACCCAAAAATATGCATTTTCCACCAAATAAGAATTTCCTGGGGAAATTGGAAAACAAAGAATATTAATTTTCTACGAAGAAAGACGCTGTAAAAAATTAATTTTCAATAATAGAAGAAACGACTTTTGAACAAAGTACTTCGTACTTCAATTTTCAATTAAGAAACTACAATTTTCAACAAAACAATGAAACTTTCAAGCAAACACATGAATTTTCAGCTACAGTTACGATGAATCTACAACTGAAATAGTTACATAACCAGTTAAAATAATTGTTTTCCAATTTTTAAAAACGCGTTTCCAACGAAACAGATGAATTTTCAATTAAGACAGATTTATCCTTGAGCCAAAAAGAGAAATTTTCAACAAACTTATTCAATTTTCAAGCAAGCAATATGTCAGCTTAATTTTCATCGTCAGGAGTGAGGAACTAAAGACAAAAGAAATAGAAATGAATAATTTTAATAATCTAGTTCTAACCCGCCTCGACACGAAGGAACCTGAATGTCTTCGAGTTTGCGATCTCGCATCCCCCACCACCATCGTTCCGCGTCGTGCGCGCGCCACATCGCATCGTCTCCCTTCACCCCGACCTTCATAACCCGAGTTTACGCGAATGCACCCGACTGTGCTCGAGTGCGCTAAGACGCAGCCCCCCGCCATCAAATCGAGTCCCAGCGTGTGGGTCTCAGCACATCACCCCCCGAGCTCTCCAACCCCTCCTAACACGAGTTGACACGGAAGTAGCCGACCGCACTCGAGTCCGCGATCTCGCATCCCCCACCAGCATCGTTCCGCGTCATGGGCGTGCCACATCGCATCGTCTACCCTCGCCCCTTCAACCGTCATGCTATTTCGCAACGCATCCCCACCCTGTTGATCGCATCCGGTGTAAAGAAGGGGGGGGGGAGGACTGGAGTCCTAGGGCCCCTGGTACGATCAGGACCCCTCTGCTTCTCTTTTTCGTATTACTATTCTGTTTGTCTATAAGCATACACGGCAAAAAGTGGATCGTTAAAAAAACTCTGTGAACCAGCAGCTCTAACTATTTTAAAGTGAACCGCAGCTTTTCGTCGGTGAATTTTGTTAAAATTACTATTTCGCATTCAGGTTATTTGAACTGACTTCTTAAAAGAGTAGGATGAACAATTTCAAATAGTAGGATGCACTGCACCACTTGGTAACCGTCCACACTCAGGAGAATAAGAGTTACTATTTCGTGTAGTATGCCTTACTTCTGTGAAGAGTACCTTTGCCGATTTCGCATTGTAACGCATATATGTATATGTATATATGCACTGCACGCATTCTATACACGATTTATAAATAGATTAGCTCGAAACTTTCGACAACAAAAATGATGTAAAATGTCGATCGATTCGAAAAGGAAAAAATTATTTTATGAATGATTACTGCACTTAATTTTCGATTCTTCTTAACACAATTGCACGCACATAGTCTTACACATATGATCACACGCTCAAACGCTTTGAAAAATCGCCCCCGCTGGGGAATCGAACCCTACCTAACTACCTAAAACCTGTTCTAAAACCTAAATCTAGCGCACGCGTTAGTCATGTGAGCTACGGAACCGCTTACATTTTTCTGACAAACTCTCGGTCAAGCGGTTTCTCTGAGAAAAACGTGGCCAGCTAAGAAATTATAATAAATGTTTACTTAAAATTTGTTTAATTAATCTCTTACTGATGATTTCTAATATTTTGTAACGAGTTTGGGAAAAATATTTTGCTTAGAAGTATTAACTCACACAGTAAATATATTATTATTAATTTATATGTATATTATTATAAAATGAATTAAAGTACAATTTTTCAAAAGTAGACATTTTGTATTATTGAAAATTAAGGCTTGAAAAAATGTTTTCGAATGAAAGTTTTGGAATTTTGATTTTATTATCATCTCACGTTATTTAAAACGCAACATTCATTTACATAACTGATATATAAATAAAAAATAGTTTAAACATCGTAATAATATATCAAACGCAAAATCGAAATCACTATTTTAAGATGAGACAAACGTTGAATAGTGATTTAAATTAAAATTTTTTGCACAAATAAAATTTTTCTCATGAGATATGGGGAAGCTGAATTAGAATAAAAACTGTTTAAAACAAACAAAAAATATTCGGTCCCGAGAAATGAATATCAGGGTGCACAGTCTTCCCCTGTTTTTCTTAGTTTCCCCTTTTTTCTTGAAATTCCCCTTTTCTCCCCTATTCTCAGAAACCTTCCCCCTTTTCTCCTTTTCTCTTTAAATATACGATATTTGAAATTGTACCCATTATTGAATAATAATTAAAGCAATTATAGCCCTTAAATAAATTATTTATCAATGAATAAGGTACACGTTCCAAGTGCAGACCATTAGAAATAAATATTTTTAAACAAATTTGAAGATGGAACATTTTAAAGCAAGTTGAAAATGTGAAAACTGCAGACAGAAGTTATTATCCAATATAAAATTGGAACAGTTACAAAATATACATTATTTTTTAAATAAGTATTAGAAGATTAATACATTTTAGTTTAAATGTACAAAGTTAAATACCTAATTAAAAAATGGAATATTCCAAACTCATCAACTGCAATTTTAAATGTTCTAACTTGAGCAATTTTTAATTTTTTTAAATCTTTAGTTGAAAATTCAACTATTGTTGAAACTTTTTGTTGTTGAAAATTAATTTGTTTAAACTCACAATTGAACTATTCCATTTGTGTTTGAAAATTGATATTTTTTAGTCAGAAATTCAACTATTTGATTGCAAGTTCAAATTTCGTTCAAAAGTTATACTTTTTGCCAGAAAGTTGGTTAAAAATGTAACTATTTGGTTAAAAATATATTTATTTTGTTGAAAAGCTGTCTTTTTGGTTAAAAATCAAACTACTTTGTTAAAAATTCACGTTTTCAAACTGAAAATTGCAATTTTTGATTGAAAATTATTTTTTGTATTGAAAGCTTATATTTTTGAGTTAAAAATTCGAGTGTATTGTATAAAGTACTTTTTTTGGCACGAAAATTCAATAATTTGTTAGAAAATTGGTTTATTCATTTGAAAATTAGTTTCTTGAAATGAAAATGTAGCAATTCCATTTTTAGTTCAAAGTTGATCTTTTTTATTTTGAAAATTCAAATATTTGGTTAAAAATTTTTGTAATCTGTTAAAAATTCGTCCTTTTTTGTAGAAAAATAATCTTCTTGCTTTAAAATTCGACATTTTGAATACAATTTTTTTTTCTTTATTGGCTAAAAATTTTTTTTTGGTTGAAAACTCAACTCTTGTTGAAAATTCGTTGTTTGTAGAAAATTTAAATTTTCTCTGGAAAATTCAATAGTTTGGTGGAAAATTCAACTAATTGGTCGAATTTTGAACAGCTTTGTTAAAAATTCATTTCTCAGTTAAAAATTCATCATTTTAGTTAAAGTTTTTTCTTGTTTGTTAAGAAGTAGGTTTTTTAACTAACAATTGTAATGTTTGGTTGAAAATTAACTTTTCAATTATTAAAGAAAATTCTTCATTAAGGCTTCAAAATTCAACAATTTGGGAGAAAATTCAGTTTTTTCAATTGAAAATTATTTTTTTTTAAACGAAAATATAACTATTCGATTTTTGGTTAAAAACTGATGTTCTTAATTCAACAATTCAACTATTTTGTTCAAGAAGTATCTTACTCGTTGAAAATTCAAAATTGCGAAAGTTAAAAATAAATTTCTTGCTCAGTTACAATTTTGTTGAAAATGTGCAAAAACATGTTTTTTTTGGATTGAGTCATATGCACACATTTTGAAAATAAGTTGAATATGTCGAAACTGAAATTTATTCAGCTTGAACCAAAGAAACATTTTTTTATTTTTCTTTTTCGGAAAAAAATGTTTGTCGTGAATTAGGATTTTTGGGATTTCATATCTTTTTTGCGATTTTCGAACGTTATAAACACCACGAAAAAAATGTTTCCCATGGATAAAAAATAATAACATGTTTCTTTGGTTCAAGCTGACTCAATTTCAGGATCGAATCAATCCAAAAAACATGTTTTTGTATATTTTCAAAACATTTTAAATATGGCAAATCTTTTTTTTTTATTTTTTTTTTTATTTTTTAATTGTAAATTTAAGAAAGAGAACAGAAGATATTAACCGATTTCAATTGTTTTAAATTTACATCGAAAGTATTAATTATAGTAAGGATGAAGTGCCAAATCTTGTAAATAAATATTTATGAGAACGATGTTAAACATATCAAAATTGTGTATTTAACTAATTTTATTTTTCGCCGGACGTTTTTCATTCACTCTGGATGAATTTCCAACGATCTGAGTATATCCAAGTTTTAGAAATAAATCTTTAATGGCAGAAATCATTGAAAAATCATTAAAAATTATTTAAAAATGTAACATTTCTTGCGAAAAGGTTGTTTATTCTTTTCGACATATGAAAATAAATGTTTAATCTTTCCCGTGTTTTCCCCCTTTTCGTGCGAAAACCACCCTATTTCCCCTTTTTTGAGCTCCTTTTACGCTGTGATCCCTGGAATATTAAAGATCGCGATATCATAGTAGTAATGTAGATTTTATTGTTTTTGAAAATCTGAAAAAAATGAGAAAATATTTTTTTTTCATGAAATGGTAGTAATTTCTACAAATATCAATGTGAAAAGGTTGAAAAAATTATTACTTCGTTCAAATGGGAAATTAATTTGAACTACAATTTTATTAAAAATTATTTTTTAATTATTGTTTCAAAAAATGATATGTCGAAAACAATGTATTATTCTACTAAAAAAAAATTCTTCCAAATAATATAATATTTGAAATTGTAAGTGAGTTCAGTGGCACAACTAGAAACGTGTAGGCCCCCTCCGCAACATTTTTTAGGCGGTCCGTTTAAAATTAAAAAAGAAGGACGACTTATAACTTGCTTATCAGTAAAACAACAGATTTTCGCTTTTCAATCTATAAGACAGACCGCGCACTAACATTTTACAAAATTAAATAAATTATCGGAAACTATTTTATAATGTTTTCTCGTTTATCATAATATCAGTTGAGATAATTATTATAAATGAACATAGTGAATAACTCTACTTTATACTTCAATACTGTTTTTTTTTTGTTTTGTCCACGTGCACGATGGTACCCTCCCAACCGTGCACGTCTCTATTAATACAATCATCCTTTACCTATAAGTTTCCACATGCACAGATGATACCCTTTCAACTGTGTACGTCTCAATTACTGCGATCAGATTTTAAACTTGAAAGTCAAGATGCACAGATGGTACCTTCCTAGCTGTGCATATCTCGATTGATACAATTCTTTTTATCCTAAAAGTATAGGTGCACAGATGGCAACCTCCAAACTCTGCACGTCTCGATTGATACAATCCTTTTTCTCCTAAAAGTATACGTGCACCGATGGGAACCTCCAAACTCTGCACGTCTCAATTACTGCAATCAGATTTTTAACTTAAAAGTCCACATGCACAGATGGTACCTTCCCAACTGTTTACGTCTCTATTGATACAATCATTTTTCGCCTAAAAGTCCACGTGCACATATGGTACCCTCCCAACTATGCAAATCCCCATTATTACGATTAGATTTTGGATTTGAAAGTCCACGTGCACGATGGTACCCTCCCAACCGTGCACGTCTCGATTAATACAATCATCCTTCCCCTCTTCCCCCATAGTATCATCAGCCGTCTGTGCATGCTGATACAACATCCTCCCTTTATTCTTTTATTGAAAGATCAGTTTCATGGTACATAGTCTTTCAGCCACGTAGGTCGCTTACTTTCTCTTATAGGTCTTCTATTTACATTTAAATCAACTGCAACATCTTTTTGAATACAATCTTCTCGCTCACGCTCGTTTAAATTATTCTCACGCTCGTTTACATCATATTGATAACCGTCGGTCATTTCTATTTCATTTTGTTCTCGCGCACCGTCCGTAGGAACATCCATTACAGAAGGAGCATCTATATCGTTGGCTATGTTCTTTGATTTCCGGTATGGAGCAGGGGTCAAATGCCATCTGTTTCTACGGACACAACTCTTGTTTGTCTGCACCCAATAAGAATTAGGTAATTTGTCTACATTTGATATGGTTCCATACTCTCTCAAATCCGTGATCCATACCGAATCGTCTATCTTTAACGGAGATAGGTTCCTAGACCTGTGTCTTTTATTATAGTTATTCGCCTGCTTTTCTTTTCTCATTTTCTCTATCCCCTGAACAGAATCGTGATCGGGAAATGTGCCTAACTTACTTGGAATAACCGGCAATGTAGGACGAGGTCTTCTAGCGAACATTAACTCAGCAGGTGAATAACCATTTTCAAGGGGTGTAGTACGGTATGCCAACAATCCGAGATTCACATCATTAATTAGGGCTTTAGCTATTTTTACGGCTGCTTCGATACACCCATTACTTTCAGGATATTTTGGCGAACTAGTAACATGCTTAAAGTCATATTCGCGTGCAAAAGTTTTAAACTTTGAACAAAATTGCGGACCGTTGTCACTACGAACGATTTCCGGGATTCCAAACCGCGCGAAAATAAGCTTACATATCTCTATCACGTCCGTTTCAGTTAAAGATCGTAACATCTCAATCTCGATAAATCGTGAATAGTAGTCGGTAACAATTAAATAACAATGCTTATGTTTAAATAAATCCAGTGATATTTTCTGCCAAGGTCTATTGGGAAATGTATCTGATACAAAGATGCCCTTATGATTTATTCTCTCTTCTATACATTTTGGGCAATTTGTAATTATATTTTGCAATTGCGTACTTAAGCCAATCCACCAGACCGATTGCTTAGCTCTTTCCCTACATTTACTAATGCCTAAGTGGCCTTCATGCAGTCTGTTTACAATTTCCAACTGTAAAGAAGGTGGAATAATCAAACGAGTATTATAAAGGAGAAATTGTTCGGAGTAAGAAATATTGTCTTTAAATGCATAATACTGAACCAACTCGTCAGATAAGTGATCTCTATCTGGCCAACCTCTAAGGGAAAAATCTTTAAGTTTCTGACAAATAAAATCATTTTCTTGTTCAGTTCTTATTTTTCCCAACAGGCCTTCTGTAGCAGGCAAAGAATCAATAACAAGTCTTACATACTTACGATTTTCGGCTTCAAGATCATCGCACAATCCATCGTGGCTACGTCTCGGATTTCTAGATAAAGAGTCTGCTAAAACTAGCTGTTTGCCAGGTACATATATTACCCTATAGCTAAAACGCATTAGACGGATCCGAATTCTCTACAATCTAGGAGTGAGATCTTCTATGGGTTTCGTCTGTAAAATTTGTAACAAAGGTTTGTGATCCGTTTCTAACGTAATGTCGATTCCTGTTACATATTCCTTAAACTTGTCTGTTCCGTATGCTAAGCTAAGAGCCACTTTTTCAATTTGGCTGTAGCGTTGCTCTGTTTGCGTCAGTGTGCGAGATCCGTAAGCTACCACCCTCCTATCACAATCGCTTTCTTGCATAAGCACGCATCCAATCCCAAAGTTAGAAGCATCAGCCTGAATAATTGTTTGCTTATCAGGATCAAAAAGAGCTAAAGTCGGAGCTTTTAAAAGATTACTTTTTACGGCCTCAAAGGATTTTTGTTGTGCATCGGACCATATATATTGAACACCGTCTTTTAGTAGGGAATTCAAAGGTTCTAATAACTGCGATTTATTGGGAATATATTTTCCCGCAAAATTGACAATACCCAAAAACTGCCTCAAAGATTCAACACTATCTGGTATTGGGAATTCTAAAATTGCATAAACTCTTTCAGGACTGATATCGATTCCATTTCCAGAAAAAACGGATCCCAAATACTCAATGTTAGTTACACCGAAGATGCATTTACTTTTATTTAAAGTTATACCCTCTTTTGTAAGTCTCTCACATACTAGTCGTAAAGTTTGATCGTGCTTTTCTACAGTATCCGCAAAAATTAAAACGTCGTCGACATGAATGATTATATTTGGAATATCATGAAGAAGTTCATTGAACATTTTAGAAAATAGTCCGAAGCACAATTAACACCGAAAGGTAAACGCGTGAATTTAAAGCGACCAAATGGAGTTATGATTGTGGTTAAAGATTGACTTTCTTCTGTCAATTTAATCTGATGGAAACCACCGTTAGCATCAAGGCGGGAAAAATATTTAGCATTTTTCAACCTTGCAAGTGATATATCTACCTTTGGGATCGGGTAATTTGCTCTTAATACGTTTTTATTCAGCTGAGTGAAATCTCCACAAATGTGAATTTTGCCATTAGGTTTAGGCACGCAAACGATCGGACTGCACCATTCTGTTGGATGATCTACTAAAACTAAAACTTTGTCTTTCTTCAAACTATCTAATTCTTTTTTAAGAGAATCTAAAATCGGAATTGTTGTACACCTTGGGACGGATTGCGCGAAAGGTTTAGCATCTTTTCTTAATGGAATCTTCAGTTCGCTTTTAAAATTGCCTAATCCTGCACAAATTTTTGGAAATTCACGCTGTACATCAACTTTTGAAAATTGATTTTAGCTTTCTTCAACAGATTGAAGAATAGATTGTTTGGTACGTTCGACGTTGATTTTATTAACTCTTACAACAAATTCATAGAAGTCTATTGTTTCTCACCCTAAAAGACAATTGTTTAAATTCTTTACAACGTAAACTCTATCTGTTACCGATTTATTATTGTAGGTCATTTTTAATTCTAAATAACCCAATAGACGTAACAATTTGTTATCTGGACCCTGAATGGGCTTATCTGGCCTCTTTAGTTTTTTAAGATACTTCTCTTGTACGCAATAAGAAGGTATACATGAAACATCGGCACCCGAGTCTAGGAAAAATTCTAACTCTTTTCCAAATTGTTCGATATAACATTTTGCAAAATATTTTTCAGAGCGTTTCTTTTTCGGACCGATCGAACCTAAAAAATATGAATCAACGGCCTCTGATTCGGAGTCACTATTCGGTTCCTTGTTAACGCAACGAACTGTCCCTGTCCTGCAAGCGCGATCCCAATGACCTACCTTTTTGCACTTACGACAGGTTGAGTTCATCGCTGGACATCCCCTTCCTTCTTGATGCTGAGGGAGTCCACATCTATAACATTTTTTTTTTCTCGCCAGGTCTCGATTTTGAATTGTTCGCTGATGTGTCTTTATTCTCTCTCTTGAAGCGACGATCCTTATTGCTGTTGCTCATTCGGTTTATTTGAGGCATTTCGTCCGAATCCAAACGCATCATTTTTCCTTCTTTTGCTTGAGTCTCAGCTTGACGAGCAATAGTGATAGCTTAGACTATAGTTAAATCCGGCATTAGCTGTAAGCGCTCTGAGACTTTACGGTCGGATAAACCGATCACGATACGATCTCGAATTAAACTTTCTTTTAAAGTAGCGTATTCACAGTTTTCAGCCAATGTATATAAGGCAGTTATAAACGTGTCTACCGATTCACCCGGTTGTTGTGTGCGAGCGTTAAATTTGTAGCGCTCAAAAACAACGTTTTTCTTTGGTGCAAAGTACTCGTCGAATTTTGTCTTAACAGTAGCGTAGACTGCACGGTCTGCTTGTTCTGGAACCATTCGTAGGAGAATTTCTTCTGCCTGCTCCCCCATAGTGTAACACAGTAGGTCCACTCTCTCTGACTTCGGTCTCGTATTTAAATTTGCTACTGACATATATCTTTCGAAGCGTACAATCCATGATTTCCATTTTTCCGGTTTGAGAAAATCAAAAGAATCAGGAAGCTGCAAAGTTAAAGATGGCGCCGGGGCTGCCATGTTAGAAATATCCTGAGAAATTGATAAAGATGATGGTGTGACTGTCCGTGAATTTGATTCCGAATCACTCAAAACACCTAAACTATTGCTTTCCTCGGAATTAATCGAGTCACCCAAATCACTGTCGGGATTCGCGGGCTTGGCCATGAACGTTCACACTCCCTTTTATTCTCGAATCATCATGTTTTGTTATTATCTATTTGTTACGGGTTCTACTAAAATAAATATATATACAACTTTATTGTTATAAGTAACCGAGTAGACGTGTACGTGCTAGCATAGGCGACGCCATCTTGCCCCCTCTTCCCCCATAGTATCATGAGCCGTCTGTGCATGCTGATACAACAGATACCCTTTCAACTATGTACGTCTCAATTACTGCGATCAGATTTTAAACTTGAAAGTCAACATGCATAGATGGTACCTTTCCAACTGTGCACATCTCGATTGATACAATTCTTTTTCTATTAAAAGTATACGTGCACAGATGGCCACCTCCAAACTCTGCACATCTCGATTGATGCGATCATTTTTCTCCAAAAAGTATACGTGCACAGATGGGAACCTCCAAAGTGCACCTCTCAATTACTGCAATCAGATTTTCAACCTAAAAGTCCACATGCACAGATGGTACGTTCCCAACTGTGCACGTCTCTATTGATACAATCATTTTTCGCATAAAAGTTCACGTGCACATATGGTACCCTCCCAACTGTGCAAATCCCAATTATTCCGATTAGATTTTGCATTTGAAAGTCCATGTGCACGATGATACCCCCTCCCCAACCCTGTACTTCTCGATTAATACAATCATCCTTTAACTATAAGTCCACGTGCATAGATGATACCCTACCAACTGTGTAGGTCTCAATTACTGCGATCATATTTTAAACTTGAAAGTCCACGTGCTCATATGGTATCCCCAACTGTGCACGTCTCGATTAATGCAATCATTCTTTACCTATAAGTCCACGTGCACAGGAGGTACCCTCCTAACTATGTACGTCTCAGTTACTGTGATCATATTTTCAACTTAAAAGTCCACGTTCTAAAAGAAGTAATCTTTTTTTTACCAAACATGGATTTTGACCCAGTTCTAAATCAAAGTGGATATGAGTCAAAAGAACAATCTTCTACAGAAAAATAAGTAAGTTCAAAGAAATCATTTTAAGCCATTTCGCATATTTGTCACTTACGCCATTAATTTAAAAAGAATTTCTTCACTCCCTAGTAGCAACGTCTGCCTTGTATGACAGAGGCCAGAGTCTGGGTCAGAATCTGTTCCCTCTAGTGGACCAGACTGGCGGGAGAAATGATTAGACCAGACGAAGAACAGAATCTGTGGAATAAAGGAACCAGACTCTAGTATTTAGTTTAAACACTAGTAATTAATGTAGAATATAAATAATGAAATTGAAAATCTAACAATTGGAATTTTGAACGATTCACAAGTATGAACAAACATGCTAGCATGCAAGCTTATAGAACGAACGGAGCGGATACGCTACAGCGTATCCTTATAGTATCCACATCGTATCCTCTCCGTATCATGCAAGAAAAACTCATTAAAAAAGGAAGATGAACATTTCACTTGTTGAAGTTCGGATTCTACGTGAAATTTTGCGTTAAAAGGTTACGGAGTAATCGCAATAATTTTTCTTGCAACATTAAAAACTTAAAAAAAATATAATACTTATCGATAACGTGGGCTGAAGGCGACTTCAAACGCATCGTCCACGGATAACGCCTATTAACTGTTACTGAACGTCATCGATAAGTATTATATTTTTTTAAAGTTTTTATGTTGCAAGAAAAACTATTGCGATTACTCTGTGACCTTTTAACTCAAAATTTCACGTAGAATCCGAATTTCAACAAGTGAAATGTTAATCTTTATTTTTTAATGAGTTTTTCTGGCATGATACGGAGCGGATACGGTGTTGATACTATAAGGATACGTTGTAGCGTATCCGTTCCGTTCGTTCGGTCCGCCAGGGCAGGTTATGTTTTCAAAATTTCAGTGTGTCTCCTGGAATGTTATGACGTCTCCGCAGTATATTCTCCCGGAAAGGGCTGAAGTATAGTGTAAAACTATTACAGAAACCTATATAGTATCACTTTACGTTATTTTAATTTTGTCTGGTGTGTATCATGACCAACGGCGATACCACGCTGGAAACACCAGTTCTCGTAAGATCACTGAAGTTAAGCATTTTTGGGCGCGGTTAGTACTTGGATGGGTGACCGTTCAGGAATACTGTGTGCTGTTGGCCCGTCGTGGGTGTGGTGGGCCCACATAGGTAGTAAATATCCACCTAGAAACACTACCCGAATCGGATAGTGAGGCAATGAACTTTCGAGTTCGAACTGCTAATCAATGTATGTATGTATGCAGGGCATATTCTAAGGAAATTTTAGAACTACCCGAATGCCGTCTTTCTCATTATCATGACGTTGTATTATATTGTAAATATGATTTAGTATAAAACGACATGTGCATTGAAATATATTATTTCGCAAATAATTTCAACCTCCCACTATTTTTCTTTTCCTCGATCTCATTTCTCTACGCTTCCTGTTCTCTCTTTTTTCCCTTAATTTTTCTTTACCGCCTTCATATTTTTCCATCTTCCTTCTTTTCAGCAACTGTCCATTTCTACTTTTAGAACTGCCCATTTTTTTTTAGAGTTGCAAAATTCGGCAGAACTACCCGTTAGAATATGCCCTATATGTATGTATATCATGACCAGTCTGGACCAGAATCTGCTATAGCAGACTCTGGTGACAGAACAGCAAGCCAAAGCGGAACCAGCCGGGCGCCAGGCTGCAAACAGATTCTTCTTTTTCTGGCGCCCAGCTTGCGCCACAAAGTTCATTTTTCAAAGACTTTATCGTTTAGAAAAAGTCTGTCTTCTCAAGAATATGTTTTTCAAATACTTTTAATCTTCCACTTCAACGATTTTGCAAGAAAAATTGTATCGGAATATTTTTCATAACAATGCAAATTCATTGAACCGTAGGCTTCTCCGAAAACACGTTACCCTTATGTAACAAATTATTTTCTCGTAAGCCGTTAGTCTCTAAGCGTGTGACTAGGGGGTATTTTGAAGGTTTTTCATGCAAAGAAAATTGAGTCTCATGAACTTTTTACTCACCTCTTAACTGGAAGCGACAATCCAAGCAAACGTGTTACAAATATTTCAATTTTCATTTTATTATTTTGTTTTAATTTATGTCGAAATTTTCGGCCAAGTGAAACTTCGATGTTGACATCAGAAGGAATACAGAAAAGAAAAAAAAGACTACAGAAGGCGTAACATAGGCAAAGAGCTGATTTTACCCTCGGAGATATAGAGTGAGGATCAAAACAGTTTGAACTGATCGAAAAGTTGCGCAATGTGATTCATGCCTCCTGTCCCATTTTTACCGCAAATTCTAGGGGTCCCTTTTGTTGCACAATAATCTGACATTATTTATTCTAACTTTTTTACTGTAATTGTTAAAACTAACTAACATTCCATAAATAATGGCATTTATTAAATTAATAATTACTTTATATCAACTATGATCTGTACGAAAGCATTTTAGAAGATATCTCTTCCTATCTTCATTTAAAATCGGATTCCTCATTGTATAGGATTTAAATTTTGAACTGGAAAGATCGTTTCAGAAATCTGAACTACGATTAATTTAAATGGACTCGGAAATTCGAATAGATGACACTCAAATAATGTCCAAATTGAACCGATTTGACCTAAAGACTTAGTGCGCGCTTTGAAAAGTATTTTTTGGACATGTGAACTAAAAACAGTTGAAAATGAACTCGGCAATCTGAATAACTTGTAGTTCATAATATTATTCATATAATTCTGAAGAATTATATATAAAAAGGATACTTTTTTTACATTATTTCTACTATAATATATTAATTATAAGAAATTAAAAATATCATAAGCAGAAAATTCCATAGTAGAAATAATGTAAAAAAAAGTATTCTTTTTATATATAATTCTTCAGAATATTTTTAAATTCTGAAAATTTTGTACAAAACAAAAAAAACAGTATTGAAGTATAAAGTAGAGTTATTTACTTTGTTCATTTATAATAATTATCTCAACTGATATTATGATAAAAGAGAAAACATTATAAAATAGTTTCCGATAATTCATTTAATTTTGTAAAATGTCAGTGCGCGGTCTGTCTTATAGATTGTATACCATTAAGCCATTTCCCTTTCAGGGTAGGCGTGACACTATCCTATTCGGGTAGTGTTTCTAGGTGGATAGTTTTCTTGTAGTTATAAATAACTACAAGTGTGGGCTCACCCCACCCACGATGTGCCAACAGCACTCAGTATTCTTGAATGGTTACTCACCCAAGTACTAACCGCGTCCAACGCTGCTTAACTTCAGTGATCTGACGAGAACTGGGTTCTTAAGCGTGGTATGGCCGTTGGCCATACTGATTGAGAAGCGAAAATCTGTTGTTTTACTGATAAGCAAGTTATAAGTTATAAGTCGTTATAAGTCTTTTTTAATTTCAAATGGACCGCCTAAAAAATGTTGCGGAGGGGGCCTACACGTCTCTAGTTGTGCCACTGAACTTACTTACAATTTCAAATAGTAAGGCTAACAATCTCGCGCAGTGCTTATTACAATGCGAAAAAGCAGATCGAACTCACTTGCAAAAGTCAAACTCACAATTCTTTGCTTACTATGAAAATTAGTTATTCATACAGTTTACATGTTTAATTATACTATTTCAAATAGTTATTGAAGCTACTTGTTCTAGTAATATGTCTTTTTACAATTTGAAGTAGTAATGCTGATTTTAGGTTTTGTATATTTTGAGATCACTATCTCATTCAGTATCAAAAACTATTTGAATTGTTTCTTGTACAATGCGAACAAGTAAACTTCAAGTTAACAATACATAAAAGTGAATCTAACTATCTACTTTTTTCCATGTAGTCTCTAAAATAGCAATTTAAAAAGAGTATTATTACCATCCACGGATTTTTGTGATTGCAATGACACATTACTTGCCCGTAAAAGTTGAGAGATTAAAGGACTTTAATTCATCAATTAGTTTAAAAATGATTTTTATTTTTAAATTCGTCACGAATCAAATTGTCAACCTTCATACACACATGACATGTAATTGTAATCGGAAAAAGTCATACATTATATATGTATATATGTACCATAGGATATGTTTCCACTTTTTCCTTTATTTACTTTTTTCCCGCCCAGATATCACTTCTTCGACATGCCACTTATCGCTCCGAAACGTTGCATAGTATCACATTTCATGTAAAAGAAGAATATTTTAACCTCACAGAGAGAAAGATTTTCAGGATGCTACCAAAAAAAAGTAACTGAAAAAAATCGAAAATCCTAATTGTAAAATTCCAGCTGGGACAGACCAAACATTACTTTGCAGTTTATTGTTTATAAGGCCGTAATTAACAAATTGTTTGAATTAAGAGCAAATTTAAAAGAGGTAACAGTTTTTCTTCGTGCCGGATTCAAGCAACGCGAATAAAAACATCAGATTCGGGAAATCTAGCAATTTGTTGATAAAAGTTGTTATTAACAAAAGAGCGATGATTTCACAGTGGTAACAGGGAGATAGATTATGAGGAAGCTACCAGATAAATAATTTTAAAATAACTCGAAAATCTTAGCTGTAAAATCGCAGCTGGGACAGACCAAAGATTATGTTGCAATTAATTGTTTATAAGGCCATAATTAACAAATGATTTTAATTAAAAGAAGATCTAGAAAAGACACAATTTTTGTTTTATATGTCATTTTAAAAATACGTCAAAAACAAAAGCTATATCAAATAGCTGCATCTGATTATACAATTTGTTATTGACAAAACAAAAAGATTAAGATTTTTGCAAAGAAACAAAAGTATTTGTAATCAAGGTAATTTCTCCAAGATTTTTTACAAAAGTTATAGCATCGACCTTGTAAAATGTACATAAAGTCTTTTATTAGGAAATTCCAAAAATTGTACACGTAGTTGTTAAAAAAGGACCATTTTTTACACTTATATATTAACACAAGTTTTTGCTCCGTCGGAAAATTTTCTTTTTTCTCGTGAAGCATGTGTCCTGAAAAATGATTTACATTTTTTTCGAAAATTTTCGGTCCAATAGTTGTCGAGATATGCAGCCGAAAATATGTCAATTTGAGTGCAAATTCAATTGTTTGTAATGCTCTTACTTGAAGACGGGTCGTTGCATGAAGAATTTGTTATGACATACAAGTTATGTTTTTCCATGAACTTTCCGAAAATAATTTTAGAACATTTTTATCTTAAAAGAATAATGTAATTGTTTCAAAAAATTGTTTAAGAAATTGTCGCACCAGATTTCGAAAAAGTAACCTTGATATTCATAATCAGGGGACTTTTGCGGAGTTCTCCAGTCAAAGTTACTGCGTCGCACTTTTAGTGCATACAGAATTGTCACGGGCTACTCAATTATGTATGAAGATTAAGAAACAAGAAAAAAATTCACGATTTTTCCAAAAGTGTGCCATTAAAAAAAAATCTTTTACTCCATTTCCATATATTCCATTTCTGGCATGGAATGCTGCTGTAATCGGTGAAAATGTTTTTACTTTTTAAATGAGTGAATTTTGAAGCGTCACATTTTTTAAGTGCCTTGGAGGAATGCAACTTCCTTCTTGTGCTTCAGACATAAAATGCTGCCATAAGCAATAAAAATATTGCGACTCTTGAAATTCATGTATTTTCACCGAAATTTTGTAACATTAGTGCTCCATTTTGGGTGGGTTCCACATCATTTAGAGGGATGAAACTTTCTTGTGGTGCTTCTGACATGAAATGCAGCCATAATCGGTAAAAATATTTTTTCTTTTAACGTGAGCGGAGTTTTACAGAAAATTTACAAAAAACTTCATAACTATTGAACTTTTGCATAATATATCAAATATCTTAACTTATACATTACATATAACTTGAGAAAAACGTTATCGCATAAAATTCGCAAGTACAGATAATCGAACCCTAATCGCCTAAGCTTATAAACCGCGTACACTACCTCTAGACAGTCTAGACTACAGAATACTACAATTTATTTGCAACGATAAAAGAGGATCACTCTTTTACTAGAAATGCTACAATCACTTACAATATTTTTTCAAAATAGTGTATCTCAGATTTTCATAATATGTGACCGTCCGCGAAGAAAGAGACCTAATGCGCGGCAGCTTCATTTTACGAGAGGAGCGGTTGAAGAAACGCTCCAACACAGGAACTCCATAAGATGGCCTCACCCTAGTAGAAATGTACGAACGGCGCAGTACTGACCCAGTACTGACTGCCGGTCTGGCAGTACTGACTCCCAGTACTGGGCCAGTGCTGGGCCAGTACTGGCTTGTAACGCTGTCCAGTACTGATTTTCGGAGCTTGTCCAGTACTGACTATCAGTACTGGCACAGTACTGGCACACTACTGGCATATAAATAGCTCCTTATAGCAATAGAATATTGCGCGATATCCCATTTGATTCTAATTATGTTCTGTATTGTCCCAGGGATATCGTAGGAATAATCAGGGAGTTAAATGGGATATAATGTGAAGTTTTATTAAAATACATATTATTAACATACAATAATGTATATTAAAATCATTTTCAATTCTGTCAAGTACTATACAATTTACCGTATCCGTTCAGCCCGCGTACACAGTCGCGACTAACAAAAATTATACGTCCGAGATATCCACATTCGAATATCTCGCAGCAGCAAGGGTCAGCTCGACCATAGTGCAATAGAAGAGCGTCGCCCTGCAGTAACCATCTTGTTGATCACGGTAGCATTTATGCCAAGTAAGTATGATTTTCGACGCCTCGACTCCTGTCTTAAACACTCGGCGCGCCGTTTCGACTGCGAGAGAGGCAAATCGTTGCGCGCCCTGGCGCACCACAGCCGAACTTTTGCCCAAGGCGCGTAAGATTCAAATCTTCAAATTTTAAATCAAATCTTTTTGTGTCAAATCTTTTATCCATGAATCGTGGTTTATCGTTCATACCATTATGAGAGTTAGATATATGAATATACAAACTTATTTATTAAAGCTAGAATAAAAATTATTGTTCAACACATAATAAATAATTTACGATATCAGAATTTGATTAATTATTATTTATAGTGATTAATAATGCGATGAAATTGCAATATTATTATTTCAAGCATTTTACGTAGCTGAGCACCGTAGATTATTGTTAAACTATTGTAAAAAAATCTAATATACTAGATGAAAAAAAATCAACATGAATTAATGTTTTTCTCCTTTTTTTACGAAAGCGACTATTAATCATTATCATTATTATGAAAAGTTTCAATAAACTGCGTTACTGAATAAAAAGGGCAATCTATCCGGGCCTTATTCTTACCTGATCAGGGTCGTAAATACGGCCTTTTATCAGATTGACTTAATTAAAAATAAGGCTAGCCTATCCGGGCCTTATTTGGACCTGATCAGGGCCGTTATATACATTTTTAAATCAGGCAACCTTATCAGGGCCTGGTACGAGCCTTTTTTCAAATAAGGCTAAAAAAGACATTTTCCGCACGGGTCTCTTATGTTGACGCGCGTTGATTTGATCTTTAGAAAGTGGGATTAAAAAATATTTTACCATAAATTATATATATATATATAGCACATTTTAATAATTTTTATTTTTAGAGTTTGATTTTCTAGAACTCTTAACATGCTTTTTTATGTAGGGACTTCAATTTTTGAGTGAAAAAAAATCTTGTCCACGATTTGATATTTTTCATCCTTCGAAAACATTCTAGTAGCATTTTTAAGAATTTCTTTAACAAATAAGAATTTTTATTTACCACCGAACTGGTACTGATTCGGTCTTCAGACCAACGTTCTGCCAGTACTGGCAGGATTCCGGAGGTCAGTACTGGCTGTCAGTACTGAATCAGTACTCTGCCGGTGGTGAATTCCGGCATACCACGGACATTTCTACTAGGGCACTTTGTAATTTAATAACAATTGAATAGCAGACGTTACCACCGTTGGAACCGTCATCTTGTGTATCTCCACGCGCACTAGCGACCCTAGCGGCCACAAGTGTCAGTCGGCGTCCCCATTATATTGTGTGGACGGGAATCTGCTTGCTTGAAAGTTTCATTGTTGTGTTGAAAATTGTAGTTTCGTAATTGAAAATTGAAGTACTTAGTTAAAAATTCTTTTTTTGAGATACTGGTTCATCTTTTTGGTTGAAAATTAAACTACTTTGTTCAAAAGTCGTTTCTTCTTTTATTGAAAATCAATTTTTTACAACTGAAAGTTTAATTTTTCTTCTTTTTTTGCATAAAAATTCGTCTTTTTTGGTAGAAAATTAATAATCCTTGTTTCAAATTTCCCCAGAAAATTCTTATTTGGTGGAAAATGCATATTCTGGGGTTAAAAATGCAACTTTTTTACAGACAAATTCGTTTTTTGGCTTTACTTTTTTTTTAAATTGAAAATCAATTACTTTTAACTGCTTATGAAACTATTTCAGTTGTATATTCATCGTAACTGTAGTCAAAAATTCATCTGTTTGGTTGAAAGTGAATTTTAATTTATTAACCCTGGCGGACCGAACGAACGGAGCGGATACGCTACAGCGTATCCTCACAGTATCCACATCGTATGCTCTCCGTATCATGCAAGAAAAACTCATTAAAAAAGGAAGATGAACATTTCACTTGTTGAAATTCGGATTCTACGTGAAATTTTGCGTTAAAAGGTCACGGAGTAATCGCAATAGTTTTTCTTGCAACATTAAATACTTTTAAAAAATATACTACTTATCGATAACGTGGGCTGAAGGCGACTTCAAACGCATCGTCGACGGATAACGCCTATTAACTGCTACTGATCGACGATGCTTTTGAAGTCGCCTTCAGCGCACGTCATCGATAAGTATTATATTTTTTTAAAGTTTTTAATGTTGCAAGGAAAACTATTGCAATTACTCTGTGACCTTTTAACTCAAAATTTCACGTAGAATCCGAATTTCAACAAGTGAAATGTTAATCTTTCTTTTTTAATGAGTTTGTCTTGCATGATACGGAGAGGATACTATAAGGATACGCTGTAGCGTATCCGTTCCGTTCGTTCGGTCCGCCAGGGAATTTGTTAAAATTAATAACAAATGAATTCACCTGACAAAGTCTCCTAATAAATACGGTATTTTCTGAGTCACTAGCAAAGAATTTTCCGATAAAAAACAAAATCACAACAAAAATGGTTTAAAATGGAAAATTATCGTTCTTTAATAAAATATGGTAAGAAAAGGATTTCCCTTAGTTCTTTATAGACATTTCCGTTGAAAAGAAAAAAGAATCTGCAGTCTGAACGAATTCTGAATTGTGAAAACAATAATATCCGTGTTGAATAATAAACAATGATAATATTTGAATACCCCCCCCCATCTAACCTGAATCAACAGTGTGACATATCAACTTTATGAACTCATCTCTATACGTCTTCTCAAGTTAAAACTCTGCTCTAGCAATCTGTGGCGGCCATCCCAGTGGGCACACGTGTTCGAAAGACGGCCAAAAGATGTCTCTTTTAGGACGTCCTTGGGACATTTGAAAAAGTCAACTTTAATTCGTCCTAAAGTCGTCTTAAAAATGTCTTTACAGCTGTTATCTTAAAGACATCAAAAAGTTGTCTAATATACGACCATAAATGGTCCCATGGACGTCACACGTAACGTCCTTTTGTGATAAAAAAGACGGCATAAACATGTCTTAAAGGTGTCCTATGTCAGGGAATATGCTCTCTTCGAGTTGTCTGTTAGGACGTCATTATCATGATGTCCTTAAGGTGTCCATAAGATGTCCTGAAGACATATTGCATAATATTTGTGTAAATTGCAATAAAATAAAAGGAGGACAGAAAAATGCATAAGTACTATTATACTGATTAATCAAAGATTGAGATAAGCAATAATTAAATTAAAATACAGGTAGCAATTCGCGAGTTTTATATAATACAAAAAATCTCGTATTGAGTGCATGGGAATTAATTGGATTACGGCTGGTTTTCTTACTGTGGGCTTATTTTTCTCTAAAACTATGGTAACGTGAAATAAAGCAATAATTTTTGTGTTTCAAAACGGTATGCTCCTTTTACATCGTTTTTGCGAAATTAAACATATTTTCATGAGGGGGATTTAGATGTTATTGGAAGAGAACTACTTAAATGAAATTTGATTAAAAAAAAAGAAAAACAATTTTCTGAGAATGCTGGAAACAAGGAACAAATTTTTAAATGTGTATGAATATAAATAAAGTTGTCACGTGAAGTGGGTGACGGCAATTATTGAAGGATTTTGTGGATGATAGAAGGTAAGTCAACTGTATGAATAATTTTTGGCTGTATAAAATTACCTATGTATTTTACACTATATATATTGTTTTAGCTTTCTTATACATGAAGCTTTGTAATTGGTACAATTTCGAAAAATTAAAAATTCTTTTCATTAAACGATTCTTAATTGATAAATTCCAACATAATACAATGGTCTAAGTCCTTATTCGTATAACTGTGCTGATGTTATTATACGCTTGTGATTTTTTTTATTCAATCGTTTGGAAAAAAATTTCTTTCAGCAAACTAAAAAACTATTTATTAAAAAGCAATCATCACATTTCATTCAAGATTAATACCATGTCTGTAAAATAATATTGAATATTTTTAAAATTGTCGATTAGGCGCAAATTGTTCTTAAAATAAAATGCAGCTTTACAATAACCACAAGCATTTGGTTTGGCCAAATATGAAAATTATGCCTTTTATTTTTGAAGCTAATTTCTTGAGAAACAAAAATAATTGCTTTTTATTTAGCATTACTATATTTTCAAATTTACAATTAATTGATTAATGGGCATTGCCAAATATTTTTAATAATTTTACATTGGCCAACAGCCGTACCACGCTGAAAAAACCAGTTCTCCTCAGATCACTGAAGTTAAGCAGCGTTGGGCGCGGTTAGTACTTGGATGGGGTACCATTCGAGAAAACTGAGTGCTGTTGGCACATCGTGGGTGTGGTGAGCCCACACTTGTAGTTATTTACTACAAGAAACTATCCACCTAGAAACACTACCCGAATCGGGTAGTGTCACGCCTACCCTGAAAGGGAAATGGCTTAATGGTATACTACTACTACCACCTGTAACTACAACTTGGCCATCCTGCAGTGGGACTCCGATGCTGTGTCAAAGTCGAAAATCAAACGAATCTCTCGTTCTATCTCCACACGTTAGAAAAAGAGGTCTGTTCGGTTTTCCACTCTCGGCACGGTATCGAAGTCCCACTGCGGGAATCGAGCGCGGGTGATTGTTGTAATCACTTATGTTACGGTACTTCCCATCTTTTTCTGGAATTCTGTAGACCTTGATGAAAGTGATTCCAACTTTTGCATGTAGAGCTACTGCGCCTGCCTGGCGTAAGCGGCTCTCTTTGGCCGCTAATGGCGCGTAATTCAAACTGAGTATATTTTTCAATTATTTAAATTAAAACAAATAAATACTATAAATGAGTACTTTTAAATCGTTATAGAAAAATTTTTCTTGTAAAAAAAATTGGTAATGAAATGTAAGTTGACCTTCGGAATTCAATTCAAATAAGCTATTATTTACTGAATATACGCATTATTATTTTATTTCTCACCTTGCACCACAAATTACGTAATTTATGATATTGATGTGCAATTTATAATAATTATTTATTTTAATTTTAATAATTATTTATTATACACGATTTGAATTGCACGCCAAAAGCGACCAATGAGGGCCGCAGCGGCAGGCAAGCGCAGTAGCTCTGCATGCCAAACTTGGGATCATGATCGTTTCCGATCGTTTGCGGCAGACATATTCATCAGAATAAGCAGTGAGGTAAGTCAAGTAAAATCCTTCAATATCTCTGTAATCCTTTTTAAATAATTATAAATAATTTATTTATTTGATTATCTCTAATGTATATTTTTCAATGCCTAAACAATTTAAAACTTTGTTTCAAATTGCGTATACTTAATGTATAGCAAAGAATCTAACCTCAAAATTAGTACATTTAAAAAGAACTTTTGATCATAATTCAAAGCAATATTGATTATAATTTGCTTTCCCTACAGCTATTGCGTTTTATATTACTTTTTTTATTTAAAAATCTGAAACTTTGTGCGAAAATGATTGTGATGTACGAAAATTATACACGTGTATAATTTTTCTACACCGCAATGAGTTGGAACTACATTATTTCTGGGACCAGTCACAGGGGTACCTTCCCCTCATCACGCCACTATCGGCAATTTTTATTCAAAAATGCAACTATTTGTTGCAATCACTTTTATCAAGGTCTACAGAATTCCAGAAAATGATGGGAAGTACCGTAACATAAGTGATTGCAACAAGCACCCGCGCTCGATTCCAGGAGTGGCACTCCGATACCGTGTCGAAAGTGGAAAATCGAACGGACCTCTTTTTCTAACGTGTGGAGATCTGCTATTCAGTCCAATAAGTAGATTTAAAGTAAATGCAAGTCAAAATTTTACGATTCAAACTCTGAACTCTTGCGTGCGTAGCTTTCAGCGCCGCCAAAGGGATGTTACCGACTCGAATAATTGTTACAAATTTAACGTCCTTTCATACCTCTGCTTGCTGACAGTGTCAGACAGCCTGTCTAGAGAAACATAACCTCCCACCGGTCACAACATGTTCACAGCTATTAATTCCAAAACTTTGGTACAAATAGCCGATTCGACGTTCTGAGCTATTAATTACGAAATGTCGTGATTAATGGGCATTGCCAAATATTTTTCATAATTTTACATTGGCAACCGAATTTTATTTTTATTACCGTAATATATATAAATGGTCAAAATTTTCGTAAAAATAGATGTCATCGAAAGTAATTATTTTTCAGGAAGTGATAGGAAAAGTGATTGGTAACAACTTTCGCTTTGCCAGTCAGCCTTTTGGATATTCGGCTCATTTCGGATACAAAAGCCAAGACCACTACAGCGAATCCGACTCTCAATTATACAATAGAGGACCAGAGAAATAACGGACAGTTCAGCCAGTCGTGTTCCAAATGAAAATGAGGAAAGGTACGTTGTTTTCCAAATATCTACTGCAGGCATCAGACTCTCGCCACTATTAACACTATTTGACACTTTTTATGAGCGATGCCACTATTTAAAAAAAGTGCTACTAATGACCGGGAATGTGATGCGGTGACCGGCATTTTTCTCTAATGTACCTAGGAAAAACCTGGAAATATCAGGGACTTTGTTCGAGATCGTGCTTATTTTTTTAAATTGCAATATAAATTTAAAATTTAATTATTTAACTTTGGGTTGCAAATTTGATCTTTTTTAGTTTATAATTCGTCTCTTTTGTTAGTAAATAATCTTTACGGTATAAAATTCATATTTTAATTTAAAAAATCAATTATTCTAGTTACAAATTCATTATTTCAGTTCAAAAATGTACTATTTCAGTAGAAAATTCATCATTTCTGTTGAAAAGTAATCACTTTCTTGGATAATAGAACTATTTTTTTTAATTATAATTTTTTTGGTTGAAAATTACATTTTTTTAAAACTAAAAATGTAACTATTCTATTGGAGATTCGTGTATTTCATCTATTTGCATGAAAATTCAAGTATGTTAGTTAATTATTCATCATTTAAATTGAAAAATCATCGTTGTGGTTTAAAATAAAACTACTTGGTTAAAAGATAAACTCTTTCGTTTAAAAATCATCTATTCCAGTTGAAGATTCATCATTTTAGTTCAAAATTCATCTATTCAGGTAAAAGATTCATCATTTTACTTGAAAATTCTGCTATTCCAGTTGAAAATTTGATTCAAAGTTCGATTTGAAATATTTTCGGGCATTTTCAAAGATTTCAAGGCATTTCCAAGAGCTTAAAATAGTCTAAAGGAATTTCAAAAGATTTCAAAGGATTTGATTTTAAAGTATTTTGAAAGATTCCAAAGAATTTTCAATAGATTGTAATAATTATTTGGAAATTCCAAGGTTTTTAAAAAATTCACAGTTTGAAGAAATTGCAAGGGATTTGAAAGAATTGTAAAGAATTTGAAATAGTTTAGGGTATTTTGAAAAATTCCAAGGCATTTTCAAGAGCTTAAAAAAGTTTCAAGAAATTTGAAAACATTTCAAAGGATTTAATTTCAAAGTATTTCAAAAGAGTGTAAAGAATTTCAAAGATATTAGGAGATTGGAAGAGATTCCAAAGAATTTTCAAAAGATTTATATAATTTTAAGGAATTTCAAAGGATTTAAAAAATGTTAGGGTATTTTTAAAAATTCTAATGAATTTTTAAGAGCGTTACAATGTTTAAGGGATTTCAAAGGATATGACATATTTTAGGGTATTTAAAAAGATTAAAAGACATTTTCAAGAGATTTGAAACAGTTGGATTGGCAAGGTTTTAAACAACATTCATGTGGTCGTATACAAAATTTCGGAACTTATGGAAGGATTTTACATAACCTATAAGGTTTTATGATATTTTACAAGATTCCAACGGGTTTTATCAGATTTCCGAGGATTTCAATGATTTTAAGGGATTCAAAAAGCTGTGAGGGTAGTTTAACATACCATTAAGCTATTTCCCTTTCGGCGAGCCTCTAGGGGTAAGCGTGACAGTACCCGATTCGGGTAGTGTTTCTAGGTGGATAGTTTCTTGTAGTAAATAACTACAAGTGTGGGCTCACCACACCCACCACCGCCAACAGCAACGCAGTAGTATCAGACTGTCACCCATCCAAGTACTAACCGCGCCCAACACTGCTTAACTTCAGTGATCTAACGGGAACTGGTGTTTCCAGCGTGGTATGGCCGTTGCCATAATTAATAATAATAATATATATAATAATAATAAATTTTCTATAATTTCAGGAAATATCAGATTTCATAGAATTCCACGGGATTTTATAATATTTTAATTCCTGGATTCTTTTGAATTCCCTTTAACTTTTCTAAACTTATTTCAAAATTACTGAATTCAATTAATGTTTTTATATTTTGAAATTGTTTTCAATGCACTTTGGTTTTTCTTTCATTCACATTGCATTTTTATGAATTTTGTCCTTTTTTCTTGAACTTCCCCTTTTCCTCCTATTCTAAAAAAATGTCCCCTTTACGCGGAAAATTCTCTGTAATTAGTAAGTGTACCCATTATTGAATAATAATTAAAGCAATTATAGCACTTGAATAAATTATTTATGAATAAACAAGGTACACGTTTCAAGTTCTGAAATATTAAAAATAAATACTTTAAAAAAATTTTTGAACCTGAAACATTTTAAAGCATGTTGAAAATGTGAAAACTGGAGTCAGAAGTGCAATATAATCCAATATAAAATTGGAACAGTTACGAAATATATACTACATACTTTTCAAATAAGTATTAGAAGGTGCCTCCCTCCAGTTTTGTTTGAATGCCCAAAAAAAATCTCACAAGTAATTCCGTGTTTCAGTATATTGTTCAAAATTCGTCAGAGAATAAGAATCAATCATAAAGTTTTAGGTTGAATAATTTTAAGCCACTCTCACGGGTCCCCAAAGAAAACCCCATAAGTGACAAATTTGAATTTTACGTAATGTTGCGGTTTATTGACGCTTTTTAAAAGTTTAAAAAAAATAAATAATCATTAATCGGTAATTCAAGAATACCCAGTCATTCGTTAACGAATATTCAATTGTTTAAACAATAATAATGTGTTGAAATATCTTTTTTTCAGTTAATTCAATAAATAAACAGATTTTCTAGACTTTATGAGTTATTTAATCAATGTTAACAATAAAATAATTTGTTGAAATAATTTTGCAATTATTTGAATAATACGTATTTGTTCAAGTATATATTTTACCTAAAATAAAGCAGGAAAAACATTTTATCTCGCTTACTTTTCGACAAGTTTTAATATTTCTGAGTACTACTTTGTTTATCATGAAACAGTGAAGCGTTAAAGCTGTAGAAAGGAATTGTAGATTTTAAAAAATTTTACCAAATTTAATTTGACTATTTTTTGATAGCACTTGTCATTTTGGTTTTATCTATTGAAAATACTATGCAAAAAATAAAAAATTCGAATTTTGAGCAAAACGACATGAGATACGGAGAAAATTTAAAGGAATTCAAGCTTTTAAAAAGCCCAGAAAAATTTTGTGAAACTAATTCTTCATCGGACTTGTCGTTTTGGTTTTATTTCTGGAAAATGCTATAAAAACTATCAAAATTTCAAACTTTGAGCCAAACCATTTTTCGACAGAACTCGTCGTTTTTCATTTATTTATCGATATTGATACGCCAAAATCGAAAATTTCAATATCACAGGAAATTCGCTAGAAAAGCTGAATGAAGTTACGTTTGTTAGGTAATGAGCGTAATAATTTGCAGTTTTCGAAATTATTTTTCGTCCAAAAGACGTCCACTAGACGTCAGTTTCAACGTACATATAAAAACATTTCTTAAAATCATTGTTGATAAAATTCATGATAGATTCATAAGTTGTATGATTTTTCTAACAAATTTGAATATCGATTGCATTATTGGGGCAGTTGTCAACTAAAAAATTGTTTTTTCTCGATTCCAGACCTTTTAATTGGGAATTTCATAATAATTTCAGCAAAATTCATAAGTAGTTCATACATTTTATCATTTTTATAACAAATTTATTCAAGAAATTATGAATGTTGCTGAAATGATCATGAAGTTCACAATTAAAAGGACTCACATAAAAAAAAACGAAGTTTTCCGTCGACAAATGCCTGAATAATGCATTTGTTTCATATATTTTTTGATAAAAGGCAAACAATTTATCAACTTTCAAAGTTGATAACTTTTTTAACCGAGCCAAACTCCATAATAAAAAAGTAAAACCTTTGAAAAACCTTTTGTTGGTAAAAGGGCCCTTATGGCCGCTCATCATAGAAAAACTGTTGTAATTGTTATTATATGCTATAATAATATCACTGCTGCAATTTTCCATGTTTATGATAATATTGTTTGATTTCATTAGAAATCTGTTTAACTTCCAGCTTTGTGATTTATGCTTACCGAAACTTTAACTTTGATTTTCTCGAAATGAGGTTTTATGAATTTCCAACTTCAAAAATACGCCGCTGATATGTTTTTCATCATAAATTGAGCTGTGTCCGTTGAGCCATAAAGTCGATTTTCCGTTTGGAAAGATAATATGTCAGGACGTCTTTAGGAAGTCCATTAGACGTCCGTTTCAACGTACATATAACAACATTTCTTAAAATCATTGTTGATAACGTTCATGATTAGTTCATAAATTTTATGATTTTTGTAACAAATTTAATTAAGAAGTTATGAATGTTGCTGAAATTACCATGAAGTTCCCTATTAAAAGGACTGACATCGAAAAAAAAACCAAAGTTTTCCGTCGACAAATGCTCGAATAATGTATTGTTAAATATATTTTTGAAAAAAGAAAAACAATTAACATTTAAAGCTCACAACTTTTTTAATTTTTTAGTATAAATTTAGTATTTTTTTATTTGTTCAAAATTATGCCAGGAATCCGATTCCAAACCAAGCTCCATAATAAAAAAGTAGAACCTTTAAAAAGCATTTTTTTGGTAAAGGGCCCCTTATGGCCGCTCATCATGGAAAAACGGTTTTAATTGTTATTGTCTCCTATAATAATATCACCGCTGCAATTTTTTAATTTTTATGATCGTATTGTTTGATTTCATTAAAAAACTGTTTTACCTCCAGTTGTGTGATTTTTCCTTACCTAAACTTTAATTTTGATTTTCTCGAAATGAGGTTTTATGTATTTCCAACTTCAAAAATACCCCCCTGACACGTTTTTCATCATGAATTGAGGTTTGTCCGTTGAGCGATAAACTCGATTTTTTGTTTGGAAAAATAATATGTTAGGACGTCTATTGGACGTCCAAAAGACGTCCATTTCAATCTTCCTGTATTTTTTCCGCGGCCTTTCTGCAATCACGTTTGCAGATAAATGCAGATAGGTCTTCCTTCTTTTGTCTGCAAAACTCCCCAATTTCTCTGCTAATTTGGTCTGACAGATATTTGCATGAAAATTAGTATGTAGAGAAAAATTATTTGCAGCGAAATGCAGAGAATCTCGGCATTTCTCTGTCTATCTTCTGCAAGTTCTCTGTAAATGAGATGTAACGGAGATTTGCAGGAAAAATTACCATGTAGAGAGAAACATTTGCAGACAAATGCAGGGAAGCTCTGCTTTTTCCTAGAATTTCTCTGCAAACTAGGTCTTACCGAGATTTGCAGGAAAAGGACTTAGAAGAAATTTAT